>VDFB02266060.1:185222-241792 GCA_007258455.2 Sequoia sempervirens
AGATGGAATTAGGGTTTAAGGGTTGAGGGTATAAGGGTTAAGGGTAGAGGGTAGAGAGATAGAATTATGATTTAAGGGTTCAGGGTAGAGGATAGAGGGTATAAGGGTTAAGGGTAGAGGGTAGAGGGGAGAGAGATATAATTAGGGTTTAAGGGTTGAGTGTAGAGGATAGAGGCTATAAGGGTTGAGGGTAGAGGGTAGAGGGGAAAGAGAAAGAATTAGGGTTTAAGGGTTGAGGGTATAAGGGTATAAGGGTTAAGGGTAGAGGGTAGAGAGATAGAATTAGGGTTTAAAGGTTGAGGGTAGAGGATAGAGGGTATAAGGGTTAAGGGTAGAGGCTATAGGGGAGAGAGATAGAATTAGGGTTTAAGGGTTCAGGGTAGAGGATAGAGGGTATAAGGGTTAAGGGTAGAGGGTAGAGGGGAGAGAGATAGAATTAAGGTTTAAGGGTTGAGTGTATAAAGGTTAAGGGCAAAGGGTAGAGGGGAGAGAGATATGAGTGAGTGAGTGAGAGAGAGAGTTGAGAGAGGGAGAGGGGGTAGGAGGGAGAGACGAGAGAGAGAGGGAGATGGAGGGAGTGAGAGAGATAGAGGGTAGGGGATATAGGGTATAAGGGTTAAGGGTAGAGGGGAGAGGGGAGAGAGATATAATTAGGGTTTAAGAGTTGAGGGTATAAGGATTAAGGGTAGAGGGGAGAGAGACAAGAGTGAGAGAAAGATTTGATAGAGGGAGAGGGGGTAGGAGGGAGAGACTTGAGAGGGAGAGAGAGAGAGATGGAGTGGGAGAGAGATAGAATTAGGGTATAAGGGTAGAGAGATAGAATTATGGTATAGAGGGTATAGACAAAGAGAGAAAATAAATCTATAAAAAAACCAACTTTCTCATCATGCGAGCATGTGTTGAAGAAGTAGAGATATGACCATTTTTAGCAAGAAATAATGCAAGCGCGTTATAATGTGATCGCGTTTTGGCTTGCTCTAAAAAGGTAAAAAACTCAATATACCCATGATCTCAAGGCCCACATTCTGTATACTCTCCTAGTTTTGCGCGTGCTCCGACAAAAAATAGCTTTTTGATGATGTTGTGAAGTGTGCATGCATGTTTTTCACAATCCACCACCTTTTTCATGATCTTTCCACCACCTTTGCATGAAATAGCAAAGTTTTGATGTTGGAAGGCATATAATATCAATTCAAGTTTGAATTCCATTCAAAAGTGATACAATTGAAGTTTGGAGGGGAACAAGCTTTTGAAAAATTCAAATTGTTGAGGAGTTTGAAGAAAGAAGTAGCAAAAGTTACATAATTGGGTAGAACTCCTCCATTTGAAAGTTTGGTTTTTTAGGTATGTGAAGTCTTTACACATTTTCTTTCATTCTATTATGGCTTGCTTTCATTTTTGTTATCTTGCATATTCCATATTGTTTATTTGTCATTATAACCTTAGGTTGTCAATGCACATTTTAAATTACATAGTTCTATACACTTTCCAATTAAATTTTTAAACCACATCTCTTTGAGACATTTTGTTATTTAACAATTGACTTACCTTGTGTATGCTTCCACTTTTTGTATACACATATATATGACAAGTTCTAAGGAAGTAAAATAAAACATCATTTCTCAATCCTTTATTATGGATGTGCATACCACTCTCCAAAGCTTTCATTGAGGTATTTTTTCAAATAGTTATACCAAGCAGCTGATTGCCTTGTTTATGCTACCAAATTTTCCATACATGTCTCTAAAAAATTGGAATATACTCCTACCACATTGATAGATCTTAGAAACTATTTTGGTTTTCATCTCTATTTCTAAATTTACCTCATCACTAGACCTACCTCATCACTTATGTTGTGATATATTTTAAATGTTTCATTGATTAGTCTACCTACAAGGGATTCTAACCCTTCTATCCACTGTTTCAAGACTATTTATTCAAGGCTAAGTTAACAACATAGGGAAAGGTGCATCCTATCTTGCAATCATGGCTCAAAATGGAAGCATGGAAAAAACATTTGAATTGTTTGACAATAATGTTTTTGTATAAATATATGCAAAATGTGGTAGCATTGACAAGCTAGTGAGCTTGGCAAGATAGTGAGCTCACTCACTAGCTTGCCAATGTGGTAGGGTTGAGAAGGTAGGGGTAGCATATGCTTCATAGAAATGGGGTCTCACGGTGATATACATCACCATGAGTCCCAAATTCATCACCGTGAGACGCCATTTCTATGAGGCATATGCTGCCCCTACCTTCTCAACCCTACCGCATTGGCAAGCTAGTGAGTGAGCTAGCTTGCTAATGCTCCACTAGCTTCAATGTGGTAGGGTTGAGAAGGTAGGGGCAGTGTATGCCTCATAGAAATGGGGTCTCATGGTGATGAGTACATCACCATGAGACCCCATTTCTATGACGCATACACTGCCTCATCATGAGTACATCACCATGAGACCCCATTTCTATGAGGCATACACTACCTCATCACCATGAGACCCCATTTCTATGAGGCATGCACTACCTCTACCTTCTCGACCCTACCGCATTGGTAGGCTAGTGAGTGAGCTCACTAGCTTGCCAATATGGTAGGGTTGAAAAGGCAGCGGCAATGTATGCCTCATACAAATGGGGTCTCACGGTGACCATGAGATCTCATTTCTATGAGGCATACACTGCCCCTACCATCTCAACTCTACCGCATTGGAAGGCTAGTGAGTGAGACCCCAATGCAGTAGGGTTGAGAAGGTAGGGGCAACACATGCCTCATAGAAATGGGGTCTTATGGTGATGCAGCTAGCTCAGTCACTAGCTTGCCAATGTGATAGGGTTGAGAAGGTAGGGGCAACATATGCCTCACAAAAATGAGGTCTCATAGTGATATACATCACCGTGAGACCCCATTTCTATGAGGCATATTGTGTGTATCATTGTGAGACCCCATTTCTATGAGGCATACGTTGCCCCTACCTTCTCAAGTACCCTACCGCATTGGCAGGCTAGTGAGTGAGCTAGCTTGCCAAGGAATTTGAATTCACGTGCCTTGTCCATGCTTCCATTTTGAGCTTGTCTTGTAATCATGGCATGCCACATTACCACATTTATTTAAGGCATTCCATCGAAAAACAATTTTTTCATTCTCTCATATTCATCCACCTTTGACTCATCATTCTCTTCACAAAGCTCTTTATACAAACACCCAAAATTTAGACTAGGACATAAAACCTCTTATTGAATCCTCAAACCACCTTAAACATCATTAAAGTAGCTAAATCAAACCAAGGAAAGGTTCCTAAAAATCTGATCTCTCTTCCCTAAACATTCACTCTCAACTGGCTCATAGGCTAGTAGTAGTCCTTAAGCACAAAACCGGGTATGATTTCCCAATAAATTTAGATCTCCAAAAACTTAAAACAGTTCTAAGAACCCATTAAGGCCTACTTAAAAATATAGATAAATAGAGTATGCTTACTTTGAAAAATACTCACTGAAAACAGATTATCTTGTTGCTACAAGGCTCAATTAGGCCTTTTTAACAAAGCAAGTACCATCAAAATCACTCCACAACATCAAAAAAGCATGGGAAGATCTTAAATAGGTCATAAAACTTATAAATAATCAATCTCCATCATAGAAATTGCTCACTAATGTAGCAATTGATTAAACCCTTACTTAAATGCTTAAACTATGCTCAAATAGTGAGGGTTTATTGTAAGTATACATTCCATACCTCCATACACCTTGCCACAACTTCAAACACCTTGAATTGGGTCTGCACAAACTAAACAAACTGTCTCCCAAGCTTTACCATTGTTATTTATTCATATCATAACTTGTAGGCATCCATTCTTGCATGGAAATTATAGAAAATCACTTGGAGCAGCAACAAGAACTTTGTATCTTCACTTCCTCAATGCTAAAAACCTGCACCTACACCTAAACCTAATCTATTGGTGCCAATTCCACTGAGTCATAGAAGAAAAAATAGGTGGAATGTGGCACTAATACATTTTTACAACTTCAAATTCTTTAAACTTAGAATTTCAGACCCGCAGTTAGTAAATTGGCTGTAAAATATTTTTTTCTTGATGGAATTCAATTAGGTCATGTCCAAAATGAAGCTAGTTCACCTGCCTAATGATTTCAATGAGTTTTCAAGCAAACCCAAGCTGTACGGACTCGTACAAAGTAGAATAGCAGCAAGAAAATAGTAAAAATTCAGAAAATTCAATGATTTTGATTGAATTTTTTGTTCATAACATGAACAACCACCTTACATCAAAATTTTTTAGGACTTAATAGACTTCTTACATCAGGAATAACTAACTCAACTAACTATTCATCTCCTATGACTGATGGTATTCCCACTATGACTGTTGGTATTCCAATTATTGCAATTTTGTAACTTTTCCTTGACAACATTTTTACAAAGTTTTGCATTTTGCAACTTTGAACCCCACTATGCCTAATACAATATGAAAATGGTCTAACAAAACCTTATTTAAATGACAACACCTAAAACCTACCTAAAACCAATTACATAACCAAGATTGAAAAAACTTGAAAATTGGACTCCTATGGTGCCCCTGCACCACCTTTGTCTATGCTAGAAATACTCTTCTACAGGATGATTGTAAGTATTTTTTATGAAGCCTTGAATGAAATATATTTCATTTATTTGAATGGATAAATTTTAAAGAACTAATATTCGTCTCATTATCATGCTACAGGTAAAATTATTCGCCATGCAGAAGAAACGAAGAAGGAATAAACTAACATATGAAGAGTATGAAACCTTCAAAGCAAAGGAGAGAGAATGGGTGGCGGCATATTGTGAAAATAATAAATTGGATACAACTGACGAAAACAAGCCAATTGAAGAGGAACCTCAACCATGAAAAAGAGAATAGGTATCGACAACACAAAGGGAATGAGTGCAAAAGAGTCGTGGTAGGAGAGATTTAGATACCATAGTTGGGGACACTCTGTCTACTGCAAGTGAATACGAAGGGACACCATTAAACACAAGCAAATATGGAGGGACACCATCTACCACAAGTGAATATGGAGGGACACCATCTATCGCAAGTGAATATGGAGGGACACCATCTACCACAAGTGAATATGGTTGGACACCATCCACCGCATCTCAAGTTGAGAGTATATCATCACTCAAATTTGATGAAAAAGGTATGCCATCATCCCCACGTGAATCTCAAGGTATGTCTTCTACTCCACCCTCGATTGAAGGTACGCAATCTAGCCCACCTCAATTAAATATTGATGAAATTCCTAATGTTGAGATGTATGTACCTAGGAGAATGCCACTTAGAATTTTGCGTTGAAAGCCAAAGTATTTGATTAATATTGATGATATTTTGCAACACATGAAAGGTAAGATTCCAGCATGCATTTGTAGAAGCTATGCTAATAATATTTGGAAATTCTTCTTTGAAAGGTTAAATGAGACCACAAGATGTCAACTATTTGTTGAAATGATGCAAAGTATAAAGTATAGAAACATCATGAAGACTCTTTGGTTGAGAACATCGAATGCATCAAGTGAAAACACTATTGTGAAGAATATAATGAATGCTTATGAGAGTGTGGGTAACCTCATGCTCAAACGATAGTAATGTCACTCGATGTGTCATTACATCGACTTTGGTAAGTAGTCAAACAAATAGAGCTCATCTCATTAGGAAGACGAGTGAACAAATAAGCATTAGTAGAAAAAAATATCAAAAGATGTTCAAAGGCGATAAAGAATTGAGGGCACCAATTCATATGAATTATGGGCATTCTCTGGGAGACTGCCACGAAAAGATAAAAAAGTTATTAAAGCATTGAGAACACTAATTGAAGAGTATTGAAAGAATAACACAAGGCCATCTCCGAATCAAAGGGATGTGGTAAGAAGGAGAATCAGTAGTCGAAATCATGAGCCACATCCAAAACATTTTTTGGATATGACTCAAACCTATTTTTTTCATAAATTTCAAAAAGATTATCCTCAAATTAGTATTTTCAAAGATTTTTTGAAATGCTTAAACCTTTTTATGTCAAGATAAATCACACACACACTACTTGTTGTAGACTACATATTGAATTATTTAACAATTATGATGTTTATCATTTTATATGTTTAGATTTGCATACTAACGATGTTTTACAAGATTGTGGCATCGAAGCCCCACCAACATCTTCAAGAGAGTTCTTATCAAAAAATTAATGTGAAATAAAGGATGGCCAAATATTCTACAGGACAACATACTTGGATGGTTCATGTGAGCGTTGTGGTGGCTTGCAATGTATGCCAGTATGTCAACATACGAAAAACATAGATGAGGTGGGTCATAAACTAATAGAGTTTGGAAAGTATAAAATAGTGGCACACGTTACAAAAGATGGGTCTCAAGAAAAAATGTTTGATTTAGTTATTCAAAAGATTCTAGTGTATCAGTTTATGTCCATGTTTCATGAAAATATAGTGTATGAGTATGCAAGGCATACCCATAGATCCCGATGGATGGACACACAATTCAAGCTATGCAAGGATACCTTTCCAGTTGGAAGTATAGTATCAGTGGTTGACTTTGCAGAGAACTACACTCTACAACCACAATGTGAGGTGCAGTCACAATATTACAACTCTACACAGGTTTCGATATTTGTGCACATAGAATTCATTGATGCAACTGATAGTATAGAGGACTAAAAGAATGTATTGAGGGAGTATCACTTTTATTTTAGTGATGATTGCACAAATTTTCCAGAGTTCATACAAGGTTGCTTTGAGATGTTCTACAGTGATTTGGCTTAGAGGGGCATAACATATGGTTGATATATAATATGGCTAGATAACTGTGCAAAATAGTTCAAGAACTCATGCATGTTCTACTGGTTGAGTAGGATGCATGTCATTACAGGTTTTGAGCATATGTGAAACTTTTGTGAGGCCGAGCATGGAAAGGGGGAGTATGATGGTGCATGAGCATGCATGAAAACATCATTAACACGAGAATAGTTAAATTATAAGGATAGTGCAACGTTGACAGATGCAAGATCAATTGTCAAGTAGTGTAATGCTTTGATGGGTCCTGGTAATGAAGGTACATCTTTAGTTCGTAGATTTTTTTGGTTGATGGATTATACTAACATTGCACCATATGATGATTGTTGTACACTAACATGATCGAGTGAGCTACACTCTTTCCTTAGCTCAGATGCAGGTTCATGGAGTATCAATACATGAAAGATGGCATGCTTTTGTTCTTCATGTACAATGTGAGCCTGAAATGATTGTGAGTCAGAGGAGTGGGTTGATAAATGGTTGATAAGTTATCCTAGCCGACTTCACACATATCGCCCTCCGAAGACATTCGAACTAACACAAATTGAATCATCGGTTACTTTGACCAGGTATCAGATCTAGTTCAACTAGATACTATATCTACTTTCTTAGTTTTTGAAATTCCTATTGTTATCTTACTTTGTAGTGTATTCGTAATGTTGACTAATTTTAAGAGATTTGCTGCACATATCAATGCAAGGCATGTTTATGTAGTTATTGCATATGAAGAAAATGAAGAGGGAATGGACTATTACTTTTGTTGTTGTGTTGAGGCCAAAAAGAAATTGGAGGCCTCAATTATAGATGGAGAAAACATCGAATACCCTACAGCCTCAGTTGTTGTTACTGGAGTGTGGCTTAGAAGGTACTGACATAAGAGTGTTAAACATTGGCTATTTCAAGACTTTGACATGCATCGTAAGATTCTTCATTACTCAAACCTTGTTGTGGTATCCAATGTTCATTTGACAAAATATGGGGGTAGACCTTTGAATAAGACCTTGTGGAAGGTTTGTGGGTCTGACCATGAGACAATACCTGGCATAATAAAGAGTAGAGCAGATTCAAATGGTTTGTTGGATCAATTATGATTTGAAGCCATTACAAAAGTGCATGAAAAGCTTGGTGAGGGAATTTCAAGTTATTCATTTGAAGTTAACCTTATCATGAGCACCAATGATGTAGACATTATAAAAACATCTCGAATTTCAAGTTATTCTATTTATGAGAGGTGTTGTGTACAATAGGTATCTTGGAACTTTCGGTGAAGATGTATGAACAAGAGTGACTAAGTTGAGAGACTAACATGCCTATCCTCAATGGAACTATCAAGATTTATGCCTTTTTGTTCCAGAGTTGGAACCAAATGGTGTGGATTTGTTATTTGTAAGTGCCTTCCATCTATTTTCATTTCATTTCCATTTTGGATGCTCTTTCTTTTTCTTCTTTTACTTTGCATATTTGTAAGTAAACTACTAAAAATTGTCTAGTCTCTCCTTGCAAAAAATGCCGATTTATGAGCCAATGAATAAAATCTCAGCCAAAAAAACAATGCAACATCCTTCTTTTTACAATCTTGACAAATCTGAATTCTGATTTGAAGCTATTATAAAAGAGTGTGTGAAGCTTAGCGAGAGAATGCCAAGTTACTCATTTGAAGTTAACCTCATCATGAGCACCTATAATGTAGACATTATAAGAGAATATTGAATGTATGAGTGACATTGTAAAATATATGTGAGAATAAAGTACCTAAGACATTGTAATGAGATTTACTTGTAATGAGATTTACTCAAATATTGAAATTTGGTGCAAGGGCACCAAAGTTATTAAGCAAATTTGGTTCATGGAAGTCTTAAGTTAGTTTTGTGTTTTGAGTTTTTTCAATTGAATAAGGTCATATTAGATCAATTTATAATGTAATAAGTCATGTTAGTTGGTTTTGGGGTTAGTTTTGAGTTTATGTTGCATACTTGTCAAAATGATGTAAAATTGCAAAAATTGAAAAGTTGTCAATGTGAAAAAAGTGTAAAAAAATGTAAACTTGAAGAAGCCCAACGATCATGGGAATTCAAAGGGAAGTTAGAGCCAATTTCATAGGTTGGTTAAGATTTAAATATGTTGGAAACTTGAGGGAAGAAGTTGTTGAAGGTTTTTGTGAAGGAAAAATAATAAAAATCCTTTGATTTCTCTTGTAATTTTGTGTGCTTCATTGTATTTTTCTGTTGCAGACTATTATACTTGGACATACAAAAGTATTATATCATGAAAGATTTTCCAATTTGTAGAGATAGGTGTTAGCTACGTTTTGGATTTGGAGTGAAGGAAATTCATTGAGTTTTAAGAATTTTATTGTGAAATTACTGATTGCGGGTTTGTACAGCCAACCATGTGGGTTTGGAGACTAAAAATGAATAAATGACTCATTCCACCTATTGTTTCTCTCTATGGCTCAGTGGAATGAGTCCAAAATGGTAAGATTATATGTAGGAATAATATTTAGGAGTAGGGAAAATGTTTAGGAATATTTTTGGTTGTTGTCCTAGAGGAAATTGGGGGAATTTTAGCTTAAAAATGGAGTTTAAATGTTGGGTTTTGGTGAAATTATCTTAGGAAATATTGGGAGATGATTAATTTGGCATGAGTAGGCATATATTGAAGTGTTTAAAGCTTTGGAAGGGAAGTGAAGGCGAGTTGAGTGTTTGGGCATGATGCCCCAATTGTCAAACTGTGTATTTTGAGTGAAATTTGATGGTTAAAGGAGGGAAGTTGTAGAAACTCTTGGGGGTAGTAGATTTTGATGAACCTTCAAGAATGTGAAGACATAACTAAAGGTTTTTGAGGCCTTGGTTGGCTGTGTAGAAGCTTGGAATAATGTTTTTCAATAAACCCCTTTGAAATGACATAAAGTGAGGGTTTCATGTTTTGGTGTCATAGGAAGTGATTCTTTGATCAAAAGTTGTGGATTTATGCTAGGCATGGTATTTTTATGCTAGAAATAGTCCTCTTTCACACCTAAACATGTGGAATTTCTCTGAGCTATGTTCAACTGACTCGATCCCTTAAGGGTCCAAAGTGCAAAAGGGTAGCAATATTTGATAGACTATTACTTAGAAACTGTGATACTTATGAAATCTCCCTCTGAGCCTACGAGATCATGTTGGGCCCCTCTACAATAACCTCTCTCAGTTTTTTTTTATCTCAAAGTGGTTTTCTCTTGGTGTCCAATTTTCACTTGATGGGAAAAGTGTCAAATACCAGTAGTGCAAAGTTTCAAAGTGGTGCAACTTTCGTTCTACAACTCGCATGACCAAACAGACTGTTCCAACACATCCGAATAGGTATGTTTACGCTAGGAATGGTCCTCTTTTGCACTCAAACATGCAGAATAACATCGAGCTATGTTCAATCAAATCGATTCCTTAAGAGTCCAAAGTGCAGAATAACTACAAACTTCAACACACTATTACTCGGATACCGTGATGTTTAGAAGTTTTCTCGTCTAATCCTACGGGATTGGGTTGGACCCCTTTATAATAACCTCTTGGTTTTCACTATTTCAGAGACATTTTCCTATGGTGACAAATTTTTGCTTGGGGAAAATGTTGTCAAATGCAAGTAGTTGAAAGTTGCAAAGTGGTGAAACTTTCGTCCTACAACTTGTGTGACCAAACGGACTGTTCCAACGCATTCAAATAGGTATGTTTACACTAGACATGGTCCTCTTTTTCACCCAAACACGCGGAATTGGTCTGAGCTATGTTCAACCAGATTGATCCCTTAAGAGTCCAAAGTGTAAAATGATTGCAAACTTTAACACGTTATTCAGATACTATGATGCTTAGAAGCTTCTTATCTGATCCTATGGTATCGTGTTGGGCCCCTCTATAATAACCTCTATCAGTTTTCACTATCTTTGAGGCATTTTCCCTTGGTGGTGAATTTTCACTTGGGGAAAAAATATTCAAATGCAAGTAGTTGAAAGTTGCAAAGTGGTACAACTTTTGGTCTGCAACTCATGTGACCAAATAGACTATTCCAACATGTTTGAATAGGTATGTTTACGGTAGGCATGGTTCTCTTTTGCACCCAAACACACGGAATTGCTATGAGCTACGTTCAATTAGATAGATCCCTTAAGAGTCCAAAGCGTAAAATGGTTGTAAATTTCAACACGCTGTTACTTGGATACCGTGATGCTTAGAAACTTATTGTCTAATCTTATGGGATCACATTGGGCCCCTCTACAATAACCCCTCTCAGTTTTTAGTATCTTGGAGGCATTTTCTTGTGGTGATGAATTTTCACTTGGGGAAAAAGTTGTCAAATGCAAGTAGTTGAAAGTGGCAAAGTAGTACAAATTTTATTCTACAACTCATGTGACCAAACATACTATTCCAATGTGTTTGAATAGGTATGTTTATGTTGGGCATAGTCCTCTTTTGCACCCAAACAAGTGGAATCGCTTTGAACTATGTTCAATTGGATCGATATCTTAAGAGTTCAAAGTGCAAAATGACTGCAAACTTTAGCGCGTTGTTACCTGGATACCGTGATGCTTAGAAAATTATCATTTGATCCTATGAGATTGTGTTGGGACCCTCTATAATAATCTCTCTCAGTTTTTACTATCTCGGAGGCATTTTCTCATGGTGGCAAATTTTCACTTGGGGAAAGTTAAATGCAAATAGTTGAAAGTTGCAAAGAGGTGCAACTTTCATTTTGCAACTCGTGTGACCAAATGGACTGTTCCAACATGTCTAAATAAGTATTTTTACGCTAGACATGGTCGTCTTTGACACCGAAACATGTGGAATCGTTCTGAGCTATGTTCAACTGGATTGATCCCTTAAGAGTCTAAAGTGCAAAATGGCTGCAAACTTTGACATGCTGTTATTCGAATATCGTGACGCTTAGAAATTTTTTTGTCTAATCCTATGGGATCGCGTTGGGACCCTCTATAAAAACCTCTCTTATTTTTTGCTATCTAGGAGGTTTTTTCCCATGGTGGCGAATTTTTATTTGGGGAAAAGTTGTCAAATGCAAGTATTGAAAGTTACAAAGTGGTGTAAATTTCATTCTGCAACTCGTGTGACCAAATGGATTGTTTCAATGCATTTGAATATGTATGTTTACACTAGACATGGTCCACTTTTGTACCCAAACACACTGAATCGCTCTGAACTATGTTTAACTCAATCGATCCCTTAAAAGTCCAAAGTGCAAAATGATTGTAAACTTCAACATGCTTTTAGTCGAATACCGTGATGCTTAGAAACTTCTTGTCTGATCCTAGGAGATCACATTGTTCCCCTCTACAATAACCTCTCTCAATTTTCATTATCTTGAATTCATTTATCCGTGGTATCCAATTTTTATTTGATAAAAAAAGTGTCAAATGCAAGCAGTGTAAAGTTGCAAAGTGGTGCAACTTTCATTTTCCAATTTGTGTGACCAAACAAACTGCTCCAACACGTCCCGATAGGGACGTTTACGCTAGACATGGTCTTCTTTCGCACCAAAACATGCGGAATTGCTCTAAACTACGTTCAACCGGCTCGATCCCTTAAGGGTCCAAAGTGCAAAAGGGAAGCAATCTTTGACAGACTATTACTAAAAAAATGTGACACTTATGAACTCTCTGTCTGAGCCTATGAGATTGTGTTAGACCCGTCTACAATAACCTCTCAGTTTTTTTTATTTCAAAGTCATTTTCCCATGGTATCCAGTTTTCACTTGATGGAAAAAGTGTCAAATGCAATAAGTGTAAAGTTGCAAAGTTGTGCAACTTTCGTTTTGTGATTCGTGTGACCAAACAAACTGCTCAAATGCATCCTGATAGGTATGTTTACGCTAGGCATGATTCTCTTTTGACTCGAAACACTACTTCTACTATGAATATTATGTTTTGCAAGTGCTATGAGGATTATGTATCATTTGCTTAATTGAGTTGTTCCAATCAAAGAATTAAATACATTGGAATCCTTTAATGAATCATTTCATGGAATACCAATTGAAAATATATTTTTTACTTTTAGATAAAGCATTTCATGGAACTCTTTGGATAAAATTGAATTGAGATATGTAATAATAAGGGAGCATTAGGAAATACATTACTAAAGGATCTTAAATAAGCCTTCTTGGTGCAGGGGCACCAAATGCATTTTTTATTAATGTTGCCAAATGAGGTCTTTTGATAGTTTTAGGTGTGTGAGTTTTTGTCAATTCAATAAGGTCCTAATAGACCATGTAATAAGTAATTAGGAGACATGGAGTTTATATTGTCACATTTTTGGAAAATTGTCAAAAGTGCAATATTAAAAAGTTGTAAAAGTGAAAAAAAAATGTAAAATTGAGGAAGCTGAATGGTCATGGGCATTCAAAGGGAAGTTAGAACAATTGTAATAGGTTTGTTAAGGTTTAAAATATGTTGGAAACTCGATGGATGAAGGTTTTTGGAGGTTTTCTGCAATATTGAATAATAAAACTCTCATTTTCATTGAATTTTTGTATCTTTTCTATTGAATATTGTTGTTGTAGAATAATTGCACAGCCTGTACAGCCTAATGGTGACTCCAAATTGATTTGAATTTTTGTTTCAGTGTCCTATCTATCATTTTGATTAAGTTTGAGGTGTTCCCATTGGGGTTGTAGAATCTTATTGAGTTTTCCTTGTAGGTAGGTTTGAAACTCCAATTTTAAGGTTTTGAATACATAAAAATGTGATTATGGCTCATTCCATTGATTGTAACTCCTGTAGTTGAGTGGAATGGGCCCAATATGGTAGGATTTAGTTGGTTTAATGGTTTTGGGAGTATGAGAGGTCATTTGGGGGTTTGGGCATGATGCCCTAGTTGTCAAATTTAAATGTTTGGAGTGAAATTTGATGGTTAAAGGTGGGTAGGTGAGGAAAAATCTTGGGAATTTTTTTTTTTTATGATAGATTAAGCATGTGCAGGCCATTTGAAGCATGTTTGATGCATTGGTGAAGTGTAAAGAAGTTGGGAAGTGAGATTTTCAGTAAAACCCTTTGTAACTTGCTAAAAATGAGGGTTTTTTATAAAGAGGACTTAGTGAACGGTTCATTGGCTAAAAAATGTAGATTTGGTGGTTTTATAGATTTGTAAATGACTGTCCATAGGTATTTGGGGTTGGTATATTGTTTAGAGGAGAGTTGCTTTGTAAATTAGGGCTATTTGGCTTAAGGGGACAACATAGAAGCATCAATTTGAGGGATTTGTTCCAAAAGAGTTATATAAGATTTTAAGATATGTTTTGGTATGTCTTAAAGGGTGTCTGAAAATATAATTAGTTAATGGGTTTGAGAGTGAAGTTGTGAGATAGGTCCAAGAAACTAGGTCTGCAGACCTACAAGACAAATAGTGAAGTTGTGAAGGGAATCACCCTAGTTAGGGTTTTGGAGATTGAAGGCTTGTTGAAATCGGTTGAATTTATGATTGGTAATTGAAGGTCTGCCTGCTCTACATCACTTCTCTCCTATTACAATTTTGGGTGGATTATTACTTTCAAAGTATTGAGAATCCTTTACCTATTTTCTAGTTGGCAGTTGCCATTCTAAAAGGCTCATTTCTTGATATATTTTATACTCATTCTTAATCATCAGTGCATTTATTTATAGTTAATATTTTCTTTTCAATTTGTGCAATTTTGGAATTTGTAACTCTACTAGTATTCCTAGAAATATTGAAGTTGTTTAACATTGACTAATAAAGTTGTTTAACATCAATCAATTAATATTCAAGACAAACCATGAAGGAAAACAATGATCAATGCTAGGGCTAACCAATTAATAAGTATACATGTAAATAAGGGAAGCACGAGTACTCAAAAACACATAAGCCTTGAAGTATACACACAAATACATAGTATATTCAAATTAATACAAAGTATATGCATGAATACAAGGTATACACATGAAAACATGTAAGTCACAAAGTATACATTGGAATACATGTAAGCTGAAAAGTATACATGTAAGTTGTATACACTTGAATACATGTAACTCATATATATTGAACCACGGATTTATAATGCAAATATGAACACCATCGATAAAAAATATTTGTATTAACCAAATATCTATGTAGGCATACATCAATATATGTCGATATTAGTATAAAATATAGGTACAAAATAGCCATATAGGCTTACAAGAATGCCATATAGGCATACAATGTCAAATATATCCAATACAAAATATGTACAAAAATGCCATATAAGCATACAACAAAGGGATCTGGAATCAAAATTCATCGCTCTCCATGCTCTTGAAATAAAATTTTTCCCTTTGCTTGTTGATTGGATGATGATATGTCTATCACTTGTTTATGTTGCAATCGAGGAGTGCTCCTAGTGCTCCTCCTAGTGTTTAGTTCTTGGTGAAGTCTAATTTGTCACAATAAGAAGTAAAGACATTAATATATATAAATTACATTAAAAAATGATATATTTAACAAAATAATAACTTACTGCCATCTGATGATCACTCTCCATGAGGGAAATATTCAAATGCCTATGTTGAGGCATGTTGAAGCCCTGTATAAACCATCCAAATAGAAATTAAACTAAAAATCAATAATGGTTTGATTTTTCACTAACATCTTTAACAACAAATGTAAATTGAAGTTTATTAATTTGCCTCATACCACCCCTATCAGAGCCATTGAGGATTCTATAGAAGATGAAACACCGATGTCCATTGCCATCTGAACATTTAGAGGTGTTTCCACTTGCAACATTTGAAAATAAAACAACAAATTATTCAATCTCAAAAATTACAATAGTGATCCACGTCATGACTTATAATGTATGAGATAATGAACAAAATTTTGAGTACTTATTAAACTATATATTTTTGACTGTCATGCTTACTATTTTCCCTATCCATATCTTGTTCAAAAGCACATGTTTTTAGGCTTTTACCCATAGCAACAAGCCGGTGAACCATTTGATAAAATTCTTTCATAGACATATACGAAACTGTGGTGGCATAGAGAAGGTAGTGAACTGTTTGAAAAAATGCCTCAAAGAAATGAGGTCTCATGGTGATGGAATGCCATTACAAACAAATGCACATCATGGCATTCCATCACCATAAGACCACATTTCTTTTAGGCATTTTTTCAAACAGTTCATTGAATTCTCTATGGTATTATTGCTTACTATTATGCTTTGATAGAAATTTTTCCAAGCATCCATAGTTTGTTGGAAAACACCTATTTAAGGATTTTAGCCATAGCAACAAGTAGGTGAGTAGTTTGATAAAATGCTTTGGTACACATGTATGGAAAATGTGGTATCACAGAAAAGGTGGTGAGCTATTTGAAGAAATGTCTCGAAGAAATGTGGTCTCATGGTGAATGAGACCACATTTCTTTGAGACATTTTTTCAAACTACTAACCTCCTTGTCTATGCTATTTCTTACTATTATGTTTTGATAGGTTTTTTCCAAGCATCCATAGTTTGTTGGAAAACACCTTTTTTAAGCTTTTAGCCATAATAGTGAGGAAATGAACTGTTTGATAAAATTCTTTGGTAGACATGTATGGAAAATGTGGTAGCATAGAAAAGGCGGTGAGCTGTTTGAGAAAGTGCCTCCAAGAAATTGGGTCTTATGGTGATGTCCATCACCATGAGACCACATTTCTTTGAGGCAATTTTTTCAAACAACTCATCGCCTTGTCTATGTTATTGCTTACTATTATTCTTTCATATATTCCTTCCAAACATCCATAGCATAGACAAGGCAGTGAACCATTTGAAAATATGCATTACTAAAAAGTGGTCTCATGGAATGCCATGACAAGAAAATGCAATTGGAAGCTGCTCCTAGAATTATTACTTATGCTATGTGAAGTAATTGCAACACTGCTTATGTTGACTCTCTAAATAACTATATTGTAGTTGAAATTTTGTCATCTATCAACATCTAGTTATTAGTAATAGAATGTGAAGTAATGCTTTGAGTTTGAAAGATGTGCAATGCAACATAGTCAACGATATGAATATAAACGACACATATCTATTAAGTACAATTCATTAGTTAAACTCTTTATTCTATTACTTGCATGTAGGTTTGACTAAATCCACTGGCACTGGGAGGTTTTCCTTCAAAACCTCCAATATTAGCCTATTGAATATCCAAAATCACATATTAACATACCATTCATAAAATAATGCTATTAAAATGTAATAAATTTATAATTGTTTACTAGTTACATACCTCAACGATAGGTGCAGTGGAGAAATAAGTAGGTGTATGGACGGTGTATCTAGTATCAACATTGTGACCCTACAATTTTATTAAAATCATAAAAATAAATTAGTTAATCTTGCATTTCAAAATCAAAATTTAATAAATTAAATTCAATGAACATGCTAAATTTTACCGGAGTATCAATGACATAGGCCTCATGCAAAATGTCAGTTGCACTTTCCATCTCCATAGTTGCAGACAAATCTTGTGTAGCAACCTCCTGAGTGTCAGTGGGGTCATATGAACAAGTCGCCCCACAAGATTGACACAGATGGGATCAAAGCCCACCACTCAAAGACTCCCCTGGATGGCGCTGTAGAATAGGGTTGGCATGCTAGATGACACTCTGAGTCAAAGAGCTGATGGTCTACAAAGTCTCTATGTTGACACTCTCCTTCGCGACGAAAGGGATGACAATGTGCTTATGAGTCGGCCTAGTGAGAGGTCGTCTCCCTTGCCACATAGGATCCTGATGTGCACTGGATCTATCTTGAGCTGACCCCCCACCTCTCCACTTGAAGTCCCTCATATCAAAATAATTTGGGATTTTGTTGAAGATGAACTCACAGTATGGTTTCCTAAGGAAATGCTGCGAGACTTCACAATTGTTGCATGGTGGTTAATCAAAAACCATGTACCACCCATCCCAAAAAAAGTTCCTAATATGTTAATGGTGGCACCAATGAATAGGAAACTCTTCGCATTGAGGGTAAGATTTTCATTTTACTGTGGGTTAGTGAATAATAACACAAATCGCCTTTTGTAATTTTTAAATATTTTACATCTTTATATGATAGTTTATCTTGGTAATAAGCCCTAACCGCCTACCTCCTATCTTGCCAACCAGTTAATTGTTTGCTGATTGAATCTACATGTTTTAACATTTCTTCTAGTGAAGTTTCCAGGGTCATTCTTTCCACGCTTGAACCATTTGGATCGTTCAACCTCCTGATTAAATCCTCAATTTATTAATTATTATTCTCAATTTCACTCATTAAGTTTTGTTGAGTGCCAGGAGGATGTTGAGGGATTGGTGGAGGAGATTGAGGTTGTGGTTGATTAACTTGAGGATTTTTTTGTTGTTGTTGTGCTTGTTGAGGATTTTGTTCCTATTGTTGTTGATGTGCTTCTTAAGGATTTTGAGGAGGGTTTGCAGGTTGATTAACATCTCCTACAAATTAAAAAATAAATATAAAAAACAACCTAAAACTAACAAATTAAAAAAAAAAAAAACAATCCTTACCTCTCAGACCTCTTCATCGTAGTGGCAACATACTCGTGACAAAACAACAACTGTTGCTAAAGAATTTTTCAAAATACCTCCTCCCAAAACGTGAGCGTGGAAAATTGGGGTTTTGACCGCGGGCAAGAAAAAAACATAGTCAAGTGCAAGAATGAATTCAATATATTTTTTTTTGCTTTTAATAGGTCATAACACGAGCATGTTATAACACACTTGCATTATGGGATCGTTGTGGTTGAGCCTCAGGCTCGACACACCAAGCCATAACCCGAGTGCATTATAATGCACTCGCATTATGAGCTTTCAATTTTTTTAAAAAAAGTTGGCCACAAATTGGCTACCCATCTTTATGCACCCACCCCATACCAAAGAGTAGATCAACATGGGGTGATATCGTTGATCATTTTCAAGGATTAATTTATTTAAAAGTTTTGATTAAGGGGGAAAAGCAGGTTTTGAATGGACCCAAAACCATATATTTTGAATGGACCTGAAACCATTTATAGATAGGTTTTGACTAGGATTCGAAACCACACAAAGAAGAACAAGCTGCACAAGGATTTAGCATAGACGACCAATAGTGAACCAGCAACAGATCACAAGAATAACAACATGACTACCTTAAACCCAACAAAGCCAAGTTTTACAAGGGATCTTGAACCCAAACTAGATTTAAAAGGGAACCTGAAACCCACTTACATCCAGAAACATACTAGGTTTTAATGGGGACCTTAAACCCATTGTTCACATAGTCACAACCTGACTCCACTAGGAAAGAAGCAGAGTAATACCTCTTGTAGCACCACCAAACATGAATAGCCAAATCATACTCCACCTTACAAGGAGTAGGCTCCCCTCTATAGTAGTAGATGCCATGAAAACCCTTGCCACCACTACTACCACGCTATAACAACAAACAACTCCACCTCCATAGGAACGTGTACCACCTCAACAGGTACTGTAACAGTAGAAACTAGCAGCCTAGGAAGCACCTACGCAAATCCACAGACCCCCTCTCTACCTCTAAAAGAGAGGACTCCACCATAGCAGAAGTAGTCTTCACCTCAATAGAAGACACAAACTGGAGAATAGGAAGAGAACCACTCAACCTTCAACAAGGAAAAACATGACAACCATTGGCAACTCGATAGGATGGGCCAACAAGAGAAGTAAAGGGAATGGCCAAAACACACCATTCCAGAAAAGAACATGGGAACACAAGATACACAATATGAGTAGTCCATTCAAAGGAGACTTAAGAGTACCCAAAAGCCAAAAGCTCAATAGGGAGCCTAAACAAATAACAAATAGAGAATCCCCCAAAAAACACTCCTCAACCAACATCCGAGAGAGAAAAAAGATCCGAGCCTTAAGCATAAGCAACAAAATGGACTCAGCCAACATGAGGTACACCCCAAACCACAAACTGGGAACAAAAGAAGAACTTAACAAAACACTTCTTAGCCACAAGAAGAGCCAAAAACATAGAGGCAACAAAGCCTCCCCACAAAGCAAAGCACCATCAAGGAGGGAAACCACCACATCCCCAACAGCCTCCCAAGTAAATAAACCTTGAAGCACAACCCTCTCGAGGCACACCAAGCTCATGACAAAAAGCCAAGAGTGATGCAGAGGAGAAACACTAGAGAGTGAAGAGTAGACCCCGCCTCCAGCCCAAACCAGGAACTTCCTAAACGACTCTAGAAGATCTACAAGAAAAAACATAGGAGTCATCCCAAACAGATGACTGAAGCCCCACATCAAAAGCTTGGACCTATCCTCAGCCAACAAAGACTAAGAGAAAAGGAAACAAATAATGCACAACACCAAATGAGGAGCCAAAGAAGACTCCACCATACCATTGGAAATTAGTAGATCCAAACTGAGAAGGAGAAAGGACCCACCCACCACAAGGGCATCAACCAGACTGATCAATGCACGCAGAGAAACATCCCACTGAGACCATCGTAGCCTCCTACCAACGCCCAACACTAGGAAACAAGGAAAAAGAACCTCGCCGAGCCAAATCTTGTCATCATCTTCCTCTGATTAAGCATCACCCTCACTTGCTTTGCCTGAAGATTTCAAATTAGGAGCCCCACTCCTTCTCTCACCTAGCTGCCTCTACTCCATGGATTTATTTAAATGTTAATCCTGACACTATGTGTGTTTTATCAGATATTGATTATCTCCACACACTTTGGACTAGACTTAGAGAGATCTATAGAGATCCTCATATCTCTCTATTCCAACATAATCATGCTATAGATTATCTCAATCCCCTTGATGATATAAATAGTAAATTATTTGATGAGTAAGTCACAGGTCTTATGTCATGCACACATTCTACACTTGGACATGAAACATGAAGTGGCAATTTTTTTTCTTAATTCTACTTAAACATCACTTAAATAACAACTAAAATATTACACTTTCTAGAGTAACAAGGTGCACTTGCTAACATTTCCTAAGTAATGTGAATTGAACAAGTTACATAAAGGGAAATAAGGGAGAACACTAAGCAGGTGTCATGGCCCTTTCTTAGCGTAATATTATAGGGCTATTTATAATGTCAAACATTCTATTCCTCTTTTTGGTGCAAGGTATAATTGAATAAGTTAGCATAATCTCCACTTTATGAATTTTAATTAAATTTCCTTATAAAATTACTAATTCTAATATGACCTACTTGTGGGGACTTTTTTTTTAACCACTAAGAGTCTAAATCACAAGGTAGTTGAGATAATTCTAGGAAACCAATTATAAGATAAAATCTAACCTACATGTCTAGGTAAATATAGTCTATGTTAGTTTATAGATGGGATAAGACATTTTAAATATAAAAATGAAAGCCAATAATAAATATTCAAAAAAATATTATTTATAATTTTATGTTGAGTAAGCAATGCAAGTAGCACAATTTTAAAGAACACATTTAAACTTTTTATCTTACCAATCATTGTGGTATAACTAATAAGATCACTTGAAGAAAGACATTATTCTTAGTGAAACTAGTGCTTAAGGGACCAATAAAATGATTGATGAGTTATATTTTTTGTTTGAAGGTAATTAGTTTAATTTAATGGAGTAAAAAGATAATAAGTATCATTAAAATTAATTGGGTTGAGTTATAAATTATATGCATTTTATCAACATTGATTTCCCCGCATACTTTATACTAGACTTTGAGAGATCTATGGAGACCCTCATATCTCTCTATTCTAAGATGATTGTGCTATATATTGAATCAATCCCCTTGATGATGTAGACAGTAACTCTTTGATGATGATACTTTAGAGGAGCTTGAGTATATCATAGGTCTTAGAGGTTTTGATGGTACATAGAATTCTTTTCTTTTTGCCACTCCTATTGAGATTAGATTTATATATATTTTTTGTTCTTGGTAACTTTGTAAGTGCATGCATTGCTTTATTGCTAACTAGTAGATGGAGTATGGATACTTTTAGAGGTTGGGTTTTTCCCAGGCTATATCTTGTGTTATCTTGTGTCTTGTCTATTTTGATATGTGCATTATAGTTATTCTATAATCTTGTATGGATGTTTTCTATCATGGGGTTATGTAGGAAGGATTAAATAAATAGATTATTGATGCATTATTTCCTAACATTGAGGACACTCATCTCCTCTTCCATGTCATCCCATCATCATTATTTTTTGAGATTGTTATAAATCAATATTCATAGGATTGTGAATTGACATCACTTTATTCTGTCATGTGGACATTTGAGTAGCTTTCAAAGATAAATTTGGATTTTGATTTCCTATTCATACAACTTATGGGAATGGTTTATTCAATCACTAACTTGGATATGTTCCTTCTTAAGGGGAAACAAATTGTTTGTAGGTAGTAGATTGTGCTCCATCTTTGAGCTTTTATCATTGGAACATGAGTTCTTTATAAGGGGATCTATATTCTCATCTTCTCTCTATTATTAGGGGGAATTAATTTTACTTATATGATAGAAGTAGTCCTTGGGGGTTCATATCATGTCTTCCTTCTTTCCGTCTTTCACTAGTATGTATTTATTTCATTTTCTCTCATTTGGAGGGGAGTTCTTCTATTAGATTTTCTCCTTTTCTTTGGTTATGAGAGATTTATTTGTTTTTACATGGATACCTCATCAGGCCTTGTAGTCTGGATCCATCCATGCATTGACCCGTATATTTTTAGCTTCTTCCTAAGTTGTATTTAAGGGGGGTGTCAGAGTAAATAAAGTAATTACCCAATTAATTAATTAAATATGTCCCATTTTTACTTTAGCATACTTAAGCTAAGATTATGTCATGTTTTTTTGTCTCATAACATGGGATGAAGTACATGCTATGATCTAATTTAATCCTCACCTTAGGTTTTATCTATCTTTTTTTTATTCCTTATTATAAGGATTTATTATTATATAATTTAATCATGTAGATGCCTTTTAGATAAATACAATTCTCAAGACTTGCATAGAAAATAATTTTTTTTTCTCTCTGTGATAGGTTGTTTGGTTGGAGGTGATTTTTAGAACCCATGGGGTTGAACAATAAACTCTAGAAGGGCATACAAGACCATAAATCTAATAAATTCAAAGAATACATGTAACACAGAGTTTTGGTAGTAATATTATTTCTAAAGTTTGCACACATAAGAAGTTAAACTCTTGTTTATAATTTGTGACAAGTATTCACTTTGGCAATGACTTTTTTATGGTAAAGTACACCCTCAAAAAATTATATCTTAAACTTTTTTCTCCTATACTTTGTAAATAGTGAATAGGATCATTAAATTTTTTGTATCAAATGTGATGGATTTGATTTCATTCCCCATCTTTGATTTCTAATATAGTTTGATGATTATGATTTCATTGTAAAAATTTATAAGCATGTTAGGAAAAGTCTTTACTCAACTCACTACCCACAATTTATTTTGGACCATTTAATCACATATTTTATTGAATAATTTATATTTAATTTAATTTATTATAAAGGTTTCAAAGAGAATTAGCTTGAAGTGTATAATAAGAAGCATATACATCCTAAAGTTTCAACAACTAATTTCATTTCAAAGAAAGTTGAAAATATATATTATAGAAATTTAGAATACAAAAGAATATAATTTTTCTATTTTTGGATTTTATCTTAGAATTGATATTTAGATGCCCATGGCTACCGGTTGGATTAGTATCCCTCCTTGAGGAACAATCGATCCCATTGCTCCTAGATTTTAAATTAAATAGGAATAATTAGAGGATATTTGAGCCATTGTGATTCACCTTCTCTAATGAGGAAATCTTTTTTCTTGTATCACATAGTAAATGAGTATTCACCAATTCTTTAGTATCTTGATTGAAATTCCATTAACATGGCCTATAGTGAATGCAAAAATAATATTTAGGTTTAGTATTATAATTTAGAGTTGTTGAACATTTTTGGGTTACCAAACATTGGTTGAAAGTATGGGTGCAAAAACTTAACATTGAAAACTAATGTAAACCAATAAAATGTGACAAATTGAGCTCCAATGCATTAACATACACTTCTTTAATGATAGGAAGGGTCCATATTGAAGGGGCCAATGCTTTTGTATTGCCCTTGCAATTTCCCTATTTGAAGATGAACCCACTTTGTGCCGTTTAGAATAGGAATTTAATACAATGTTGATTTTACTTTTCCTTGTATTCCTAGTTAGTGTCCAATAGTATATTGTGAACCTATTATTAAATTGGGTAGATATAATTAGTAAGCCTAGTTTCTTTGTCTATGTACTTTTGGGTATATGGTGATGCCTCAATGCTTATGATGGGTAGATATATTTAGTAAGCCTAGTTTCTTTGTCTATGTACTTTTGGGTATATGGTGATGCCTCAATTCTTACATCATAAGCAAGGCTAGATTAATGGGTACCATTGGTTAGAACCAAAGGCACACCTTGAATCAGTTCTGCTCTATCCAACTATGTAATGCATAGTTGTAATTATATTGGATATAGGGTAGACTTTCATCCAATGTGCGAGGTTCCTTTGGATGAAACATTTGAAGAATGTGGATGGTCATGTGGTTGAGAGATTTAGTTTTCCTAGTTATCTGATGGTGAAACATGAGGGATTTTTTTATTTGTTGTCCATCATGCTTAAAGTGCTAGTTAGAATTTTTCAAGGAATTTTCTACAAGCCTTATAAGAAATAGTAGTTTAGGGTAGACATAAATGGACCTAGACATTTTACAAGAATATCTTAGTAGTTCCTTCTATAGAAACTCCTTTCTTATAATCTTCCAAGAGAACTATTGTTAAGAATATATCAAGCACCACATATACACATTTGTGATCTTGTTGAATCATGGGTGACACTAACATGAAATCAAATATGAGGGAGTGTTAGGTATTGTTAGGGACTAGCAACTTGACATATGTGGGGCTTGTTTACATTAGTTAGGATTTATAATGTGGAAAGTGGTGCAAGTTTGCATTAGTATAACCATTTTCTTCTCTATCCAAAAATGCCCTACAAAATGGTTGTATTATGCTTTCACATATACGTTTTTGTTCCTTAGTAGGAACATAGACATGACTCATTTAATAGAGGAACCCATTCTAAAGGTTGTAGTCATCATTATATCAACCATACTTGATAGATTTTAGTAAAATTTGAATCCACGATATATAATTGAGGCCATTCTAATGTTTAATATTTGTAGAAGTTCAAAATTATTTTCAAGGCTTTAGTTGAAGGTCATCTCGAATTGTTAGTTTTATGAGATATTGCTTCTCTAAATCTTTGATTCCAATATTTTCTAATAATGCATGAAATTTTTTGGTGTAATATTGAACGAGTTGATCCCTTTTCAATCAAAGAAGCTCTCATTGCATTTGTTAAACTAATAAAATATTCTCAATAGTCTAGGTTCATGTTAGCCTAAGAGTCTAAATTAATTACTATATTTATATTTTATTTATTCATTCTATTTAAGTATACTTAGATTATTGTGTAAATGTAGAGGAGGAAATTTGCTACCCTCAAGATGACAAGGTCTAAAGGATAAAATGGCCCTCAACTACCTCAAGGATCAATGCTTAGGTGACGGGATAAAGTGGTGAGAGTTCTAAAAACAAAAAGAGTTAGTCACAAATGTCTTTTGGACAAACTGACAGGCTCTCGGCCAAGGATGAAATTGCAATGCTCGGACATCCCCGCAACACATTGCATCTCGTATGGACTGAATATCGAGAATTTCACAGAAAACAAAAAGATGACTACTAACAATCTTGATTACTAGGAACTATTGAAATGCAAGAAAAAAACAAAAAATAACATAACTAAAATAAAACAAACTAAATAAAATGTAGATGATAAAATGAAGGAAAAGAGAGAAAAAATTCAAAAAAAACCAAGAAATGAAGCCTTCGACAAAGGAATACCTTAAATACCTGCACATATAAGACCGAGAAAAATGTTAAGGCTATTTAGGGGTTTTCCTTTAGTCAAACCCCTGTTTTGGTGTTTCCACCTACATAGACAACCAGATAGACAAATAGAGAAAATAATAGATAAAGAAGAAGATAATAAATACATACACAAGGGATGTGATAAATCCCAATATTCTCAAAGATATAAGACGAATCGATATACTTGCAAGGCTTGAGGAAGCCACAGAGAGAGAGAGAGAGAGAGAGAGAAAGCCATGAGAGCCAACAGAGTTGTACAGATTGTTGTGAGAGCTTGAGCGAATAGAGGGAGACTTATTAAGAGAGAGACCAAGAGAGAGAGAGAAAATATTCGAGAGGCCTCGAGAGAGAAAATAGAATGAAAAGATAGACTTTAAAGAGAGAAGAGGAGGGCAAAAGATATTCTCAAGTTGTTACAAAGTGTCCTAAGTCATTTCCATCGAACAAGGTCATGTGAAAAGTGGAAAAATTATTGGAAACAACCTTTTAAAGTGTCATGGAATATTAGCAAAACATGTGGACATCTACACAAAATGCTCATGTCCAGACAAATCATACCCAAAAATGGTGGGAATGAGGAAAAAACAAGGTATAATGCAAAACTAACATAAGGTAGCTATTGAAAATGGGTCTTGAGCATCCTAAGAGGGAAAAAGGCTAATGCAAGTGCTAAGATGAGCCTACACAAATATTAAAGGAGTGGACATTCAAATGGATGTACAAGGGTAGGTGAAATTGCAAGGTATGCAATTTTTGACACTACATTTTACCCCCACTTTAGCGAGCTTATGAATTTACATGAATGTGCACACTAAAAAAAATCTAATAAAAATAAATAACATCATGGTACGAAAAGGATACTATAGAGGAAGCAGATATTTCTTCAAATCAAGGAAGCATGCCCCCAAGGTGAAGACCTAAAAAACAAATGCATTAGATAGGAAAGATTTGCACAAGGTAACAAGGTTAGAGAATAATAGGCTACTAAATCATAGGGTTAGAACATATACATGAATATGACATACACAAAGGCACATAAGAAACAAAATAAAATGGTTTGAGATAGCAAAGTAAAAGAGACCTTAATGTGGGAGGTTTTCTCAGTATTATGCATTGTTCCCAAAAGAACAAGAAATAACACATAGAATAATTCTAAAATGAAGAGAAGAATGTGAGGATTGATTGCTTCAAGAGGAATGCATCCAAAAGATAGGGAATCAACCAATGTTAGAGAGAAAAAGAGAGAGAAATAGGTTGAAGAGCATATACTCAGGATGAAGAGGATGTATGTCTTTGATTTGGTATATTCAATTATAAAGATGAGCCAAGACATGAAGAGGACATGAGTCTTCTATCCGACAAAGATGACTGTAAATTCACTACAAACATGTGAGTTGTAGACAAACACATTGGGAAAAAGTGAAAATAGACATGATAAATATGATCAGATAGAAAGACATCATTGATAAGTATGGCTAGCAAGTTGTGTTATGCTAGATACCTTACAACAAACGAATAAAGATGCCATTGATAGGTATGGCTATCAAGTTGTGCTATGCTAGAAACCATACAACAAGCACACATGCTTGTGACTGTTGCAAACTTTGTTGCATGACTGTCACAAAAAGGATAAGTCTAGTCAAGTTGTCCCCAAACTAGATGAGGTGATCATAAGACATCCATATTTTTAAGATATATTTCTCAAAAACAAGAATAAGATTATATGATATCCCCCCCTTAAAACATCAACATATTTGCTATGCTGATGGGTTAAGGAAAAGAAAAGGGGAAGAAAGAAGGGAGGGGTTCCTCAAGGACACACACCTCTAAAATAAGTTACCCCTGCCTGCAACATACAAGAGAGGATAACCATGCTAAATACAATATTATACCACCATGAATGGCAATGAGAAAGCAAAGCTATGAATGCCACATAGTGAGGAGATATGCAATAGAAGAAGGTTTATAATTTAGAATAAAAAAGATAGAGGTAAACCTCAATATCACTTATCATGCGAAGAAAAGATAGGTGCATCAACAGATGGAAGAGTGATGGCACCAGGATCAAGAAGTTGTATTTTTCCCTTCAAGGCTTGACATTCACTAGTGGAATGTCTAAGCACTTGATGATATGCACAAAAAAAATGATTTTTTTTATCATATGTATGAAATTTCTTATGTATATGAGGAAAAGAAATCAAGTGGGCTTTGAGAAGCCTCAAAAAAAAATGCTTTTGGTTATATAAAGGATATTTTGTAAGGTTTTCAAGATGGGAAATCAAGAGAAATGAGAAATATGACACATATCCTTACTATCCATACCTAAGGTGCTATAAAACCCTAATATTTTTAACTAGACTCATGCCAATACTATCTGCAAATAGACCTAGAAGAACTCCAACAAGTGGATAAATCACCTTGCATATGCAATATAAGATAATATTAGCTATGTATCCTTGTGAGTGATTCCACACAACTTCATATACACATATTCAAGAGAAGCATACTATTATGATCACATACTAACTCATTATATTGTATAATATATGTCATTAGTTATATCACTAGACCATGAGGGTATGTAAGACCTACACTACTCAACTAAACAAAGAGAAATGTTGAAGTGTATTTGGCCTTTAACCATCTAGATTAGTGCCTCCTCCATTAGGAATTTTAGTCACAACTAGTAAGAAATATGAGAACATACATGCAAATCAAGAATTGAACTAATATTTATGTGCTCCTTGAGGTATGGTTTTCCAAACAATCCACAAACTTAGCATAATAGAGCTTGCTAGCCTATGAATTTGAGCATTTTACATGGACACCTAGCATAAAACAAAAGAATTAAACCTTGGCAGATTGGCTCTCCTTTGAGGTAGTTAGCCAATCATCAAACTCTAGTTCGTTTGTGTTCGAATATGAAGAAAAGGAAAGAATTGATCCTATTTAATCTACTAGTTAGATCTTGAGAATCTATTATCTTACTTTACAAGATAAATGCTTATTTTCTCTTGCAAGATATCCTTTAAGCAATAAAAATTTAAGATTTGCATAGAATCCTAGTAAATCCACCACAAAGAAGCATAGTGAAAGAGTAGTTTTTTCTCATATTAGAAATAAAACCTTAGGGTAGATTAAATTTTTTTTCTTATAATATTTTTTTACAATTCAGTATAATTAATATGAATTTTATGGTGACCCAACATCTAATTTTCCTACCGATATATAATTTATAAATAAATATGTTTAAATAGAGTGATTATAAAAATATAAAATAACCCTTTACGAATGGGGGAGATTACGGCCCAAATTTTTATATCCAATAATACATAAGGTGTGTCTCTTTAAAGGATTACAATTTCTAAGTTGAGATAAATTTTTTTTAAATTTGAGAAAATATAAGAAATAGAGTGAATTGGACACTTTAAAGTACCTAGAAATGACCAAATATGGTAGGTGGAAATGCCAAAAAAAAAAAATTCGAATTGTTATCCCATAAAGTGACATCATTATATTCCTCTTTAATGATACTACATTCCATTTCAATCACACGAGTCTCTTTTTATTCGACTTTATTCTCTTAGTGAAAACCTAGTAATAGGTGGTATTCTAGGAGTATTCTTCTTGATCTATTCTTCTTGTTTATTTGGTGATGATTTTCTAAGAGGATTTTATACTTGGTTAATCATCACATTTTCCTTTGCTACCTATGAAGATGTTGGTCTTAGCATAATATACATGCTTTTGAAATATCTGACTAGCTTCTTTTTTCTTTCTTTTGTGAATAAATGATGTATTATTCTTAGCTTTATTGTTCATAATGTATTATTCCTTTTTTTTCTTCTATTTATCATTGATAGAAGTTATGAAGATCATTTTCATTGTGATATAGAGAACATAAGATACTTAAAATAAAATAAAATTAGTTCATTTCCACAAGAGGCTCATATGAATCTCATGTAATCTTTACACATCATTCTATTGATGTGTGTTCTAAAACACCACCTTGAGGTGAATAAAATTTTACCACTCAATTATTAATCACTCTTTCAAATGTGGCACCTATACAAAGTCTTCAATCATGGTGTCATTTGCTTTCTTCTGTTTTGGCATCTCAAGTAAGCATGTCCACGAAGGAATGTTCCTGATCTCACTGTCTTTTCATGGGTATGTGGCATGCTTGGCAATTCAGCGTTCAATCTCCTTCTCACAAGGTGGTACACGTCATTCGCTGAGGAAGGTGTTGGTGCATATAGAAGGGCCCTTCTCAGCCATTGGAATCTTGATGCTGATTGTTGTGCAAGGATACAAAAAGAATTTGTTGTTCTACTGCTTTATGGAGGGGTTGAAGCAGGTGCTCCTAGTTTAGCTTCTCAGATTGATGGCTCATTTGTGCCAAGGAACAATATAGAGGAAGCTATTCTAATTCTTATGATCCTACTAAGAAATGTTGTCTACGCAAAATAGCTTGGGATCCTGCAGTTCTGGATCACCTTTGTTCTGCACTTTCTCTTTGTGGGCAAACCTTTGTTTTAGCAAAGCAAATTGAGGAGGTTATGCCTGGAACATATGCGAGGTCTACTCGCTGGAATGACCTGGCTCTTTGTTACAGTGGTGCAAGGCAAAATAGGGTTGCTCTCAATCTCTTGAGGAAGTCTTTGAACAAATTGGAAAGGCCAAATGATCTATCAGCTTTATTACTGGCAGCCAAGATTTGTTCTGAGGATTTCCATCTTGCTTCTGAAGGGATGGAATATGCAAGAAGAGCTTTAGAAAATGCCCAATGAGAGTTTGAACACCTGAAGGGTGTAGCTTATTGTTTATTGGGCCTTGCCCTAGAAAAGCAAGCCAAAGTTTCTTCTACAAATTTGGAAAGAACCCATCTCCGGCATGAAGCATTGAAATCCTTAGAGGAAGCTAATACTTGGGAAAGACAAAGCTCAGACTTGATTTTTGAATTGGCACTTGAGCATGCTCAAAATCTCAATCCTAATCTAGCTCTAAGCTATGTAAAAGAGTTCTTGGACATAACTGCTGGTTCATTTTTGAAGGGTTGGAGGCTACTGGCACTGATATTACCAGCTCAAAAGCATTATTCTGAAGCAGAAATTATCATTAATGCTGCTTTAGATGAAACGGGAAAATGGGAGCAAGGAGTGTTGTTGAGAACAAAGGCAAAGTTGTGTATTGCTCAGTCATCCCCTATGAATTCCATTGAAACGTATAGGCTTCTTCTTGCCTTGGTTCAGGCTCAAAGGAACAGCTTTAGAACCGGGAAATTTTCTCGGAAGGTTGAAGGTGAAAGAGTTTTGGAAGTTTAAGTTTGGCAAGATTTGGCTTGTGTATAGTCGAGCCTTTCTCATTAGCGTGATGCCGAGATATGTTTGGACAAGGCTAAAAGCTTGAAAATTTATTCTTCGGCAACTTTCCATGCACTAGGGGTTCATTTTGAAGCTCGTAGCCAAATGCAGCAAGCATTGGCTGCTTACAGCAATGCACTTTCTGTGGATCCAAATCATGTGCCTTCAAAGGTGTCAATTGATCAGATGAAGGAATACGGGTTTGCTACAGGGGCTTCTGTATTGCAGAATTTTGTCCGTTCTGCTGTGTATCTACTGGGAAGTATGAGTGTCCTTTTGACAATTTCTGTGTGTCAAAATAATCTGTGTCTATTCAGATTTGAACTATATAGTTATAAGGTCTGAATGTCATATTGTAAGATCTGAACGACAATTGATCAGATTTTGATTTGTAATCTTTATGTATCTACTATGTTATATAAATAAAATATATGTCTTATACCATTTTTTTTTTTTTTACCACTCAATAGGCAATTTATTTCCATGTGTTTTATATTACTAGGCCTTGGCATGCTTGGGCTAAAATAGAGGTTGATGTTTTTTTTAGGGGTTTATTGTATGCTATTCTAAAATCATTATATATGAAAAGAGGATATCAATATTTCCATTTTTTCTATTTGTAGGATAAAAAATACAGAATTAAATCTAATCTAAACCTTATATAACCCTTTTCTAACCATATTTTGAATAAAATACAGAAGGTAAGAGAAAGAGTGGGGGTGTTGGAAAATTATTGTATTATTCTACTCCAAAATCTAATTCTAAAAAGTAGACAAATCCAATCAAGGTCCAAGTAGGGAGAATACATGGTTACGGAAAGGTGGTGTGGTATCAATTATATAAAGGAGGATGTTGTGCTAAGGACATGTGTCAATTAATCTCATGTATACATTGATCTTGTACTTTACTCAGAGCCTTAATAATATGTGGTGATAAATATTTGATACCTTATTTATCAAAATGTTCTAGAATTTTAATTGGATTTAAGATACTATCCCCATGAGGATTAAGGACTTTTCATTTATATTTATACTATTGTGAAATATTAAAGCTTGGGCCATAACATCATTGGGTGAGGTTAGGTAACAAGAAGGTGAACTATTTTTAGAGTGACTAATCTTGAAAACATCATTGTATTCATAATTATTTTGAATTGTTTGCTAATGAGTGGAATGAATTAGGATTGAGGTCATTGGTCAAATATGTGAGGATCCATATCAACAAAATAGGTACATCAAATTCCATAAAATTATTTTTTTACTATCCCGTATACCATGGGGATAAAATTAATAGTACCCCATTCATCATCATTAAAATTAGATAGGTGGGGATTGTTGTTAATTAAGTTTTGGGAAATAATACTTCATCAAGGTTAAGTTAGCTAATCGTACTTGAAAGAACCTTCACTAGTTTGAATAATATTATAGCATCCTTATGTGTGGATTTGAGAGAAAAATGAAAAATAGAGGTGACTTCTATCATACCATGAGTCCATTGAAGCCCTAGAAGTACATTATAAGATAAGAATCTTGACATCACATGGAACAATATATCTAATCTGATGTGTCATAATCTAATAGTAAGGGGTTAGTGTCAATAGATTCGTCTTCTATGCTTTTAAATGCTTCGATGATGATTTCATATTTTACAAATTAGATGGAAAATTTTAATTTTATGTAGAAATTTTGTACTATAAAATATAAATATTCTATCTAAACCCATTAGAAACTAAGGCTCGTCTTATTTTTGTTGTCCTATATCCCACCACTATATGGAAGGATAATTTTTTGGTTTGGAAGTTCATGAGAAACTAATATAATTATGTCATCATAATTGTGAATGAATTCTAACATTGTAGTAACTGATGATATTTTTGTCACTTTTTGACAAAATTAATCATTAGAAAGGCTTTAGGGATTTTTATAAAGTTAAAATATTTGATCCCAAGCCTCTAGTGAGTCTTAAGCACCAAGATGTAAAAAAGGAAAGTTTCATTTTTTTGTTCAACCCCTTGTTGGTTTCCACATAGAAGTCATCTTCTTAAGGTTTTAAGGCTCATGGCATGAAAGAAGTTAGAGTTTTGTTGTTTTGTATTGAAAGTTTCTATCAATATTGCATGAGACCAACAACTAGTTATTCGAGTTTAAGATCCACGTTGCAATTTGGAGGAGAGAAATATGGTATGATGCAAGGAGATGGGAGATTTTTTCCTCACGTTGTAGACCTTCACCTCCACATTGTAGAGACTTAGTCAAGCAGAAGGACACATGCATGAAGGGATTCATTAGAAGTATAAGCAAGGTATGTGAGGCAACTATCATTATCCATGTAGGTCAAACTATTATTTTCTCATATACTATTATAAAAAAGATACCAGTAGATGTTCAGTTAAGTTCTCATTTTATAGATATGGGTCTTATTTATGATCCTCCACATCAATAAAGGCTCAACAATCAAACATACAAAAGAGGAAAATATGTAATAGGAATGTGAAATTCAAATTAATATTATAAAAGGAAAACAATTAAATGGAAATCATGTGAGAAGGTAGAGTAGCGAGTTTAGGGTGCTAGGTAGTTCATGAGAAGCCATACAAAATGGCTTGCATTTTCATCAAGTAAATAATTGTTTGATATATTGGTTGGTGGTGTGTAATATACATCTATAGGACCATTGAGTACTTACTAGATGCAAAGTCAAAGTGTCAATATTTTTCTAGCTTTATTTTCAACAATAGTATCATGTCATGAGAGTGAGAAATGGGAGTGGTTCATTCACATGATTGTTGGCAATGAAGAGGAGTATCAAGGCTATTGCAAAATTTATCAAGATTATATTTTGACTCCTTCAAGTGTCAAACATATGCATGATGATGTTAATACTAACCCTTAAGATATGTGTATCATTACAAGGATACCTCAAAATCTATTCTAGATCTTAGACACCTCAAAACCCTATGTATCTAAAAATGATAAATGTTAATATATATGAAGACCTAGTGGCCATGCTTATAAATAATAGTCATAATGATAATTTATGTAAGGAGTCTTCAAGGTTAATGTTGGAAGATATCAACATGGCAATTTATTGAATATCAATGGCATGCCAGTGAAGTTTGAGGCTTATCAATGCCCATAAAGTGAATGCCTATAGAAGATAATAGACAATCATAGGTGATCAAAGAATAAATGATAGCATAGAGCTAATGAGTAGTGTTTCGTGCCCAAAGATACTTCAAAAGGAGTCATATGTACTCTATTGTTTAAAGATGGTATGGCATGGATAAGGGTAGTTTATAATAACCATTGAAAGAGGTTCATGAATAACTCTCCTTTCACTCTTGAAGAGGGCATAAATGTGACATAATTCAATCCCTATGGATGACACTGACAGAGTTAAAAGACAAAGTACTCATGAGAAATGATAGTGGTAGGTTGTTGTAGGTGGCTAAGGATACAGTGTAAATAGGTCAAGGTAACTCATCATGATGCCAGTCTGAGCCAATCTATAAAAGTGTATGAGGAGAAGAGTTTTGAAAAGCTAGTCATGACAAAGACCTAAGGGGAAATAAAACCTTGAATGACAATGTGGTATATATGCTCGTGAGGAATAACAATGTCATAATAAATACTATCGTAGCACAATAGTAAGAGACAAGGAGATGTCATTTCATCAAGAGTTATGATTATCATAACAATCATATGATTGTTTTCCTTCAAAAAACTTGATATTTCAGGTTTGTGGTAAATTAAGTCTTCAAGTGACAAGGAAATTTTATTCTTCAAAGGCCAAGCTAGTATGAGAGCCAAAGAAAGAAGACACTAGTTGAAGATCACAATGGGAATACTTATGCCATGGATATGAAAGGCGATCAAGTAGGTAAATAACAATGAGTAAGTAGTTTTGATAAAAGTGAGAGGATACTACGAAGTGACTATTATAAGGGCAACAATGATGGTCTTTCAGTCAGATATACATAATATAATGATAGTGGTGTGTTCAAAGAGGTAAGAGGCATGGTCCTATACTCAAGAAATAGGGAGTTGTGATAGCATCTTCTTACCACCTTAAACCCACCAAGAGGCATGAAGCATCTACAATATTTATAGAAGGATATGAAGAATATACACATGAACATACATATCACATAAAGATGATATTCCTACAATGAAGGTAATCCATGTGTGAGTTAGCAATAATAGAGTATAGAGAAGAGGAAGCAACCTTGGGAAGAGACAAAGGACATATAGAGTAATCTTCACAATGATCTATAAAGATGAGAGAGTAATGATCATAGAGAAGGGAGACTAGGTAATAAAAACAATGGATAGAGTAATCTCAACAGTAGAATATGTACTTCTAACAAAGGATAGTGAACATCTTCTCTTAAAAAATGAGTAGACCAAAGTAATAAGACTACTCCAAATTAGTGTCGTGAGACATTCCATGAAAAAGATAACATCTAGTCTAAAAGATGATACATTGAGGTATTTCCCTATTATCTCAAACCTTATCCATGTGTGATCAGATATGACCTTTGAGGATAGATGTGTCTATAAAGGAGCACCCCAAGTCTTGTACATTGCATTGAAACACAAAAGAGCTCAATATAGTCAACAAATAATCAAGATAATTTTTTTATATTCTTGAGTATAGTCCTTGTAGCCAAATGAGAAGGATAAATGAAGATGGTTAATAGTATAGGGTATTACAAGTGAATATCAATACTCTGAACCTTCCCTGGGGTATATACTTTTATGAGATGATTCTAAAGGTAGTCAGGTGGAATAACACTACAATAGTGTCAAAGTGTGACATCACAGTTATGTTATCATGAAAGGTGTGAAAGAAAAAGGGAACAAGTGATACATAGTTCAAGGAGATTTTATATGCCATTCTAGACAAATCACAATGATAGATTGGAATAAAGACATGAAGCCTCACATAGATTGTCTCGTATGATTGAAGATTCTTCAATTTTCGTAAGTCATAGAGATCCATATAGCAATGTAATCATAGTTCAATAACAATTAAGTCTAAAGACTATTTACAAGCGTTATTTGAGCTAAGAAATCATTCAAGATAACAATAGAGGTATGAAAGGATATAACAAGGGTCGACAAACGGAAGATGAAGGATACAAGGGCATGTAATAGAGTGACAATCTATAGTGGCAGTCAAGTGGGATAGGAGACACAATCTCAAAGTACCCTCATGCCTATTACTTGTAGAGGGTTGTGTATAAATAACTAAGAGGAAATAAAGGATAGTTGTCTTGATTGATATCATGAAGGAAAAATTATGAAAGACTATAAGTTTACAAAGACATCATACTAGAGGATAAACACAAAAAATAATGATAGTCTATGAAGCCATAACAATGATTACCATCAAAATAATAAGGATTCTTCTCCAAAGGGTGGATAATAAATAAGATTTTCGTGGTCTCTTTTCCTTCAACCGAGTGAACAAGCTTTAAGGGGATAAAAATGATGATTTCATCTAGTTCTAAAGTCCTAAGATAGTCAATATTTAATTCTATGCCCCAAAGAGTCCTACTTAATTTCAAACTCATTTAGATCATGTCCTATTTGTATCAAGTGGAAATTTTTAGGCATTAAAAGGCATTTGGAAAATATAAAGGTCAGTTTGAGCAGTTAACACACCTACAGTAGTAGTTTTAGTATCTTGAAAATATCTAGGAGGTAATTTTCCCAATCATCCACCTATCTAGGGGACTAAAGATAACAATTAAAAAAATTTAGGCAGTTGAGGATATAAGGGAAGTAAAAATAAACAAGTTTCACCAATTTCAATGCCACCTTGGAGCTTTTGAGGGATTCATAACAAGGCAAATAGTTTTCCAACACTCAAAAAGATTTTAAACTTGTTCAAACAACTAAGACACATGTCAACTATTCCTTGTAATTAGCTACTAAGATTTTTTTTTTTCTAAGCTAAAGTGGATGCCCAAGTTCATTTTTTACTCAATTCTTGCATTGTGAAACATTAGTCTAACTTGTAAAAGTTACTTTTTTTGTATGAGAAATAGCATTGTAACTGAAAAAAACTAGTCAATTTATGACTAAAAGTCAAATGTGATAGCATCATTTTCAACACATTGGCAACCTTATACTCCTGTAAGGCATCTTTTATCAATAATATTAAGAAATTTTGCCTTCTCAAATACTATTTTATTGTGTGCAAAAGAATGGTTGATGAATATTACTATGTTTCTTTAGAAAACCTTTAATATATGTCGCATTTTTAGCACCTGTAGGGAGAGAAAACATATTTTATACAGGTTGTAAGTTATGTAGTGGATGTGAAAATATAGCTATTAATTGTGAAAAAAATCTGATTTTCCTTCACAAACTACAACATACCCAAACTTTTTACAAAACATTGATGTTTTGGTGCACATAAAATATTTTGAGTTGTGTAAAAGCTAGTTGATTATAAGAAAATTGAGTGTCAAACAACAATAGGAGTCTTAGAATATTTTTTAGTGCATCACATTTGTTGGAATATATTGTCATTGATGTCAAAAGGGGATCAGAGGAGAAGTGTGTTGATCCTGTGCAGAAGCACATAATGTTGTCACTGATGTCATGAAGGTATCAGAAAGGTGATGAGTTGAATCATGCAGGTGAAGATGTTGGCATGATGATAGATCAGTTGTGTGCCTAAGTGCTATGAAGCTCAGAGGATGAATGTAAGAGCAATGAATTTGGGTCTGGAAGTATGTTGATTGGTTGTTGGTGCAGAAGAGCAAGTTACTCAATAGGTTGCATAGTTGACAAAATATTGTCACCTCTATGCAACAGTCACTGCTAGATGTTTGATGGTAAATTATGTACCAAATTTGACATGGGTTTTTCGAGAGCATTCCAGCAATGTGCTTTGCAAGTCTAGAAAGTGAAGGATACACTCGGAAATGAATTATATTCGCCTTCAGGTGTTTTAAGGTTTATTAGTTAAACCCTAGGTTATTTACAGTCATAGCGTCCTCAATATGTTCTTCTATTTTGATGTTGATTGTCAATAGTAGGTAATCGGTCACATAAGTTGCAACTTATGTCTTTACAGTCGTGAGGGTGACCCACCCCTCTGCCTAGCGCTTTAGTGTTATACATCCCCTTAAGATCGGTGTGACAATGTGTGGCCGACAGAAGTCTAGGAGAAGTCTCCTCGATGGAGTGATAAGGAGTGTGGAAATGTTATCGGTGAGACTGGACGACGTTAGTGAGACCTTTGGCTATGTCTCTCCAACCTGGCGATGAGAAGGTAGCACTCTCTGTGGGACCCAGTCATAATGACGTGGGTGACAGTGATGATGAAAAATAACATGTGGCATGACGAGACTAGATAAACGGTAATCCACATCCTTGTTGTGGATTACAATGCAATGCCATGGTGATGAGGTGGACATGTGACGTCATCAATGGCCTTCATCGGTGTGACTGATGGTCATTGGTGATACTTGTTTGGATGTCTCTTCCATAGTCCAATATGTGCTTGATTAGAGAGAGAGATGTAGATTGGAGGGAGTTTCGTGATTGTCTCGTTGACAACCTGATGACCTATCCATCGACGAGACAATATGATATCACCAGGACTATGGAGCTACTCCCAACAATAGGGCGATAGGAGTATGATACTGACTGTAGGACTCGGTAATGATTGACGTGACTGTGGGACCCTGTAAGGAAAGGATGACATGCAGTCAGAGAGTGAATGACAGGATGACACGAGGAAGGAAATGGTAGTGGATGGTGACATGCAGTGATATGACGGTGTTGGGACCACTTGTCTACAACAACGAATGATGTCGGCATGACAACCTTATATTGGTTGGAGTGGAGTAGATGTCTCATCGATATCTTGATGGCTATCTCATTAGTGTGACTTTGATGTATTGGTGGGAGTCTGAAAGATGTCCCTCCGACGGAGTGAAAAGTTGAGAAACTAGTGGAACCCGATTGAGATGAAGGCTAAAAAGTGGTGAAGAATGATTGCTCTGTGTGCTAATTCGCATTGTTGTTGCAAATTAGGTGGCGATGACATGGAGGATAAATGACATGTGAGCTCGTGCAAATGTCAAAGTGAGATCAGTCTATCAGAGAGAGAAGTTAGCAAGTCTCTTTGATGTAATGATGCATGATAAGTCAAAAAGAAATTGTCAATGGATAGACAAGATCGAAAACACAAATCTAAAGAATGATAATTCGATAGTGGTAATTTAAAGGTGCTAACAAGATCAATGGACAACTCACATCCTTGTTGTGAGTTGTGTGGATTGGAGAGAATGGTGGACATCGGTGAGACTGTGGTATGTGTCCCTTCGACATAGTGACATGATGAATACCACCAAGATCGATGATGGTGATTTAAATGACTGCTTATCCGATGGTCAAGGTTTAAAGGAATGACAATGGACAGAAGATCGTAGGATCTTGGCACAAGAGAAAAGATCAACGACCAATATTTGAACTTGAAGATCTATAACGGTTTGGTCCATGTGAATAGGGTTATGATTGGCAACAAACACAAAGGAAGGAATTAATTGGTCCAACTACACCTGCGACCAATGTCGGTACTGAAGATTTTATCTTCAAGGTGGCGATACAAATTGAAGATATGATCAAGATAAAATCATATTGAAGGATCAAAGGAGAGAATTAAATGCATAACCGATTCTAGGGCTTGACAAAGATCTAATTTGGGAAAATTATATATATTTGAATTGAATGTTGTGTGGATTCAGGTAGACGAAGCTTGTTGATGAAGTTAGCATATGAAGAAAAACCTAATAGTAAGCTGGAGCTGATCTGGATGGTGGAGTGAATCTTGAGGAAGAGATTGCAGATCGGTGGAGTTAAGCAAAAAGAAGACAATATGAGAATTATCTAAGTTGTTGTATCTGCTCTGAGTGTGAGAGGTTAGCCAGTGCATAGGGTGCTAGACAAAAGTATGTATTGCTGAGTGTGCAACAGAAGAGATAAAGAAGAGAGTGTATAGTGCAGGAAGATAGAACAAAGATGTTCCAGGTGTAGAAGATTAAAAAAAGGGAGAGTACAAAGAAGAGGGGATGTGTTGTTGAGTGTGCAACTTCAACATCAGAGTGAGAGTTGCAGTAAGTGCAACAATGTATTGAATATAATGATGCATGATTAGGTTTTGTAGAACCAAGTCTTATGCATACTTGTGTGTGTTATCATAGAGGTGCTTTCCTTATTGTACTATGTTGTAGCTCAGATTAGGAGATTGCAGTCTCCTTGAAGTTGTAGCTTCTAAATTAGAGTGTTGTTGCATCCTTGGGGTTGTAGCTCCTAAAATAGGGTGTTGTTGCATCTTCTAAATTAGGTATTTGATGCTTCCTTGGGTTGTAGCCCTAAAAAATTGTAATAGATATTTCATTTGTAACGCTGGATTTGAGTAGTATAATCAAGCAGCCTTTGTCATCATGGTTTTTCCTATCTTGGTTTTTCAACGTATACATGGTATTATGTGGTGCCTTTTTGTGTATGCATATTTATGTCTCTCTATGTTTAGTATCTACACATTGGGTGGTTAAGTAATTTGCATAAAAGTTTTGAGAGCTAAAGTTTTAGTATCTACTAATTCACCCCCCTCTCAGTAGATCATTGTGTTCTAACAATTGGTATCGGAGCCCTAGGTTCCCTAGGAGAAGCTTAATCAGCTCGACGTAGATCTTGGATAAGGTGAACACAATGGTTAGTCAAGAAAGTTTACTTGCATATGATGGACCTATCTTTGATGGATCAAGATATATTTTTTGGAGCTCATTGATGAAAGGATATTTGGGATCCATAGGATGTGATGTTTGGAGGTCAGTTGTAAATGGATATACAGTTCCTGCTACACCTCCAATTACTAAAGCTAAAAAGAATGCATATGAGGATAATGCTACAACAAGAGATATAATTCTTCATGGACTATCAAGTTCTGTGTTGGTCAAAGTCATGCATTGTCAAACAACACAAGAAGTTTGGAATAAGTTGAAGAGGATGTATGGAGATGATGACAGTTTAGCATAGGCCAAGATTCAAACATGTGAAAGAGATTCTAAAAATGTGAAGTTGAATGAAGATGAGAAGACTGTAGACGCCTTCATGAGAGATGCTACGACCAAAAGTGATGAGGAAGAAGCATCTTGTAGACACCTAAAAATGACCTAGGCCTGCAAGCTTCATTTTTACCACTTTCCTCCTAACATAATTAATACATTTAATTATGTCCTTGGTCCACATTCGACTATTGATTAATTCATAATTATTTAATTAATTCATGTCCTTTTATTCTTCATGATTATTAAATAAATAAATTCTATTTATTTATTAAATACGTCATTAATTGTCTAAGTCTTCCCTTAATTAAATATATTTCTTAATTTATTTAATTTCCCTTTGTCATATATTTCTTCTTGATTATTAAATAAATAAGTTTTATTTATTTATTTAATATGTCACTAATTGTCTTAATTAAATGAATTCATTAATTAATTTATTTAATTAATCTTATCTTCTAAGTTAAATAATTAAATTTAATTATTTAATTGCCAATTTAATATTCCTCTCATTTTAAATAAATCAATTATTTAAAATGTCATCACAATCTTAACTGTCAGTTCGTTTTGGTAAATAATCTGAAAAAGATTATTTATTATCTCTCAAAATCCATAATTTGAATTAATTTAATTCAAATTGGTAATTAATCTTCCAAAAATCAAGCAATCGGGTAGATTCTTGATTTTCCAAATCTGTTCTTCAGTCCAAATCTTATCTTCTTGATTTTTTGAATCTTGCAAATCAGGCAATCTTATCGTCTTGATTTTTCGAAGATCTTTATTTCTTTAATTATTTTCCTCATTTATTCTCCACCATCGATCTGATTTTATTCTGACCGTTCGATTAAAGATTTTGCCCTAACCCTAATTAGGGATTCTCAGGTTTAATCTGGATCGTTCATTTTAGGTTCTCATTAATAATTTATCTTGTCCGTCTATTCGAAATGGCCTTTTCTATAAAATGCCATCTTCTTCTCATTTTTCAGAAAAGACACACATTTGGCGTAATTAATATAGGCATTTATTTACTCTCACATGTTCATGGTCATAGGCAATCTTATTATTTCAATTTTGGCATTATTTTAGACATAGGCATTGGTTTGTAGACATAGTCATTTAGGCATATCAAATCCTTCAAATCTTGTTGTAGGGCTTAGGCATTTTAGATTGCTCAAAAGACGAATCTGAGGGAAACATTCTCCAGCAAGCAAGAAGGTATTACGAAAGGGAATCATGGAGGTATCAACAATCAGGTACAGGTACGGATCGACGCAACTATCTGTTTAAAAAAAAATCATGACGCATTTGATGCGTCGCGACGCATCTACTGACTAGAGAGCCGTAATCGCTCTGACAAGCCGCAACTGACATCCCGAATGACGCATTTGATCTGCTGAACCGCATTCGAACACCCGAACAATGCATCTGCCCTGTCGAGCCGCATCTGTCTGGTAAAATTTTTTGTCAGTTTTGCCATTTGATTTTCGGATTTTCGGGTTCTTCTGGTTACTGGTTTTCTGGTTTTCTGTTTTTTCTGTGTTTTTTTATTACTGCATGTTAACTAGATTAGATTTTTGTGTTACTAATCTTTTCTTGTAGCGTGTGGTGATTCTCATCCGTGTGTCAAAGACCATTGCATAAGAGACTACTAATATTCATTGTTTGCAGATTTGCATGTCAAAGAAGGAATAACCAAACTTTGTGCTTATTTTTCTTAGAGTAACAAACATTTGATTTTGGTGCACATAAAATGAACTAATGTCTTCTATGCTTTATTGTGATTGCAAAATGGTAGGTGAGTATGCTCTCACTTGGTGAAAACCTTGTGATAAAAAAACCAGACCCATTCTTTTCTGTTATTTTACCCTGATTTGGTACATCGGAGTATCCTCTCCCCTCGCGCTTTCGGGCGATCTTGGGTGTAAGAGAAACAGTTACCAACTCTAGAAATTGGGCCTGCCTGGGGATTTCATCACCCCAATGCGACTCAAACTGGCAACGGAGCTAAAACCAAGCTACCCCCAACCGGTATATAAATGTAAACCTTAAGGGAAAACCTAAGGTTGTGAGTGCGGATGTGTCATACGGACGGAGTTGTACTCCCTTAAACCCTGTTGAGCTTAACCTCTTCAGGCTAGAGTGCCACCTTAATGGTGATTAATCTCTTGCCCCATGTATGGCCACTCGAACGGGGGTCCCAAACCAAAAACTCTTGTGTAGTAAGCCAAAATCCTTCTATTTGCTAGCATAGCACCGGTCGGTGTGAAGGCATCCACACCTTCGCAGTTTGTAGTAGAGGTGATCAACTTGCCATGGGAGTTTCATGGGGGTTGGAAGCTTGGTTGGCTTGAGAAGAGAGTGCACTATAAGGGGGAGCTCGTGTAGCCAAGCTTCTGAATTCTCTCTCTACAGATATGCGGTTACGTGGAATCTAGCGAATATTGTCATGGCCTAACCTAGGATCGTGCTTTTCTGATATGTGTTTGGTTACTTTCTAAAACACTGTGTTTGTCAAGTGTATTCTGGTTCTATTAAAGTTCAAGCAAAACATTCACCAAACAGATCAAAACTTCCATCAAAACAACACGAAAATCACTTTGAAACCAAACTGTGTCGCATATGTCGAACCGCAACTGATATTCTGCAACTCAACTGCTCTGATAAACCACATTTGAGACTTAGAACGTCGCATCTGTAGGCGTCGTGATGCATCTATCAACTTAAAAGCCGCAATTGTTAAACTGAACCGCATTCGCTAATATGTGACGCATTTGCTAAAATGTGACGCACTTGCCTGTCAACATTTTAAATTTTACAGTCGAAACTTGAGGTCTTCAAATTGTCAATCATTTGTCAAACTCTGTCACCAAGAAGACTCTGTCAAAAACTAAAACTTGAAATTTCTCAAAGTCTTGTCTAAGCTTGCATTAGTCACCATAGGTTTCATACATCATTCCTTCTAGTTTCATACATTCAACATTACGTTGTCCCTAGGTCCATACTTGCATACTTAGGATTAGGAAAATCTTAAGTACATCTTTGCAAAAACATCATTTTTGACATTAGACCCTCTTGGACTAAGTTATCAAACCTCCTTTAGTCATTGTCCACTTTTGTGAGATTTCTTCCAACTCAAAAGTCTAGTTAGGAAGACTCACTAGTCATTTAGACCTAGTCAACTTGTCATTTCCAACGAAGTCCTTTAGCAGTCAAAATCGAAAACAAAGTTCGAGTTTAGAGGTGCTTAGATAACCTTGTCTTACATTGCATAGAAATTGCATATCCTTATTCACAAAAAATCCAAAAACATTAGTCATTCTAGTTTTCATCTTGAACCTTAGACTTCACATAGTGTCATACTTGCATTTAGGCTGTCATTCCTATTTGAGCAATCTCATTTATGGTTGAAACCAGACTTCAAAAACAAAAGAGACAAATGGAAAAATTTAGACAAGACCCCCCATTTACTGTCAACAATCCTCCATATGACTCAAATTGGACCTTGTATGATCCATTTACCAATCTAGACAATCAACCTCCAACAACAACACAATCCTCGTCAAACAGTACATTCAAACTCTACTTGCAAAGAGATGAAAATGGTCAACTACTTCAGGAAAACATAGAGGCATTGACACAAGACCCAGAGGTCTATCAGCTTGCTGAAACAATAGCTCGTCAGGATAGAGATGGATTCGTAGCCATGCTCTTGAGTGAAGGAGCTAAGTTACCACCAGGATTTGATGCCAACACCCTAAATTTGACACTTCATGACCCTAATGCCAATAACACACATAACATGTCACATAGTGGTCAACTTCTAAATACTACGAACAATACTTCCTTTGGGACCACAATGACAGTACATACCACGCCCAACATCCCAAACATCTCCAACACAATAAATGCTACATCTATTGGGGGATCACAATCATCCACAACATCCACAACACTACCCCAATCAGATGGAACCACTCTTGGCTCCTCAACAACGTGGGAAAATTATTCCAATCCTCTTTTTACCGCGACAGTAAATACCACAGGGGGCACCATCAAGTCACTACAATCCCCCTTTGACAACTACATCTACTACCATGAACACAACTTTGACAAATCTGTTCAGTAGTAATTCACAAAATCCTTTGGGAGGAGCCACAAGACGTATCTTTATTAAAGGACAACAACAAAACGTTAACACGACAACACAGTCAAATGTCATTACCTCCCAAGGTACAAACACAAACGTCCCCCTTGTACAAAACCAACAATTTACACAAGGTGGCCAAATAACACAACCCGTGACATCATTGACACACCATAACAGTCATGGTCACAACATTCCCCAAATAACGACACACATGGCTGGGGGACACATCCCAACATACTCATCCAACATTCATACTCATCAACAGGCACCAAATCATAACTTCCAATACCAACAACACACGTCATATGTACCACAACAATCCGTACCACCACAATACACCAACATTCACGCACACCAGACAGAAACACATGGCGTACCAGGCAACCCAACATACGGAAACGTAAACAACCCTACCATAGATGAACTCAAAGCAAGAATGAGAGATATGGAGAAAAATATGCAAAACATGTACATTTCAGACAGGAAATCAGAAACATCATATGACCTGGATGTATACCCTTTCAACACGAACTTACGTATGCCTGCATTTCCACCAGGATACGTGTCACCCAACTTCACAAAATATAGAGGCAAGACAAATCCCATTGAACATGTTCGCGAATTCGCAACCAACTGTATGGATATCGCCTATGAACCAACATACTTGATGAGACTTTTTTCCAAAAGTTTGGCAGGTCAAGCCCTTGAATGGTTTTCAACTCAAAAAGATATCCAGACATGGGATGAGCTCAAACAAAAATTCATAAGAAATTACGCGTACAACATTGACATGAATACCTCTATCACTAGCTTGTGCAATCTCATGCAAGAAGACTCTGGTGAGACATTTATTCCATTCTTTCAAAAATGGAGAAGCCTTGCTAGTCGATGTCACATTGACATTCCTGAAAGGGAAAAAGTTGACATGTTCATCCAAACACTTCTAGGGCTCCTAAAATTTGCATTGCAAATACATTGTTGCACAAACTTCACAGAATTGGTCAAAAAGGGAGTCCAGATTGAGAAATCCCTTATCGCAAAGGGAGAACTGAGATATGGTTCCAAAAACACGAACGCCAATCCATCAGCTGACAAAAACAAATATTGGGTTAAGAATAAGCATGTTACAAATGACGGTGTTGTTGATGCCAAGACTGTAAATACTGTAGGTCCTGTATTAGCCCTGAAAGGGGTTCAACAACAAAACAGACCAACAACGACATTGACACCTCCCAATACTTTTTCAAACAACCAAGGTGGTCAAAACAGTCAAGGGCAATATCGTCAAATGAGACAATTTCCTAGGGGTCACACATACACCCATTTGGGTGAACCCATTGAAGAAGTCCTTAAGAAATGCATCCAGCACTAGGTCATCACACTTCCGGAAATCAAACCATATGATCCAGGACAGTTCAAACCATCATGGTGGAATGACAATGCACTTTGCGAATACCATCGAGCCGAAGGACATACAACCTCTAACTGTCGACAACTGAAAAACCTAATTCAAGATCTTATTGAAAATCGCACAATCGAAGTAGGTGGATAACAATTCACCTCCAATGCAGATCATACTATCCACAAGAATCCACTGCAGGATCATGGTTCTCATAATGCGGCCACGTCAGGTTCACAGAACCAAGCTAACTTCGCCCGAGTCAAGTACGATTATTCTAGTGGACCAATTATAAACAATGTCCGAACTGAAGATGGGTACATCAATACCATTACGGTCAAGAGAGCACCCCAGTGTAATGCTACTACTCGCAGTGGCAAGGTCACTATAGCTGGTCTGCCTCCTCCTAGACAAGCCAAAATCACAATACTGGGCCCATCGGCTAAACAATCACAACCTGCTGCATCGACTAAACAGCCAAAACCTTTCTCAACCCCACAACAGTGGAAACCCAAAAGCCGGTTCAACCTCATTGACCAACTAGGAAAGACTCCCGCGCAAATATCTATCCTTGAGCTGCTTCGTATCTCTCTGGCGCACAAAGAAATCCTAGATAAAACTCTCCTAGAGTCGTCGTTCCCTAAGGACATCGATGTCAATCAGTTTGAAACTATGGTGGGATATCTCACCACACCGCACCATGTCACCTTCTCGGATCAAGACTACTCATCACATAAAACGAACCACAATGACGCATTACACAGAAACTTTTGTCCACAAGCACAAAGTTAGACGGGTTTTAGTAGATGGCGGAGCAGGGTTGAATATATGCTCCCTCAAATTGGTTAAGGCTCTTGGGTTCTCTGATGCGTGCGTAGACCCAACGAAAATCATAGTGATCAAAGCATACGATGAAGGGGAACGCTCTTCAAGGGGTGTTATCTCTCTCCCTATCAGAGTGGGACCAGTCATTGTAGACACAACCTGCTAGGTCCTGGATTTGGAACTACCATATAACATTTTACTTGGCCGTCCATGGATCCACGCTTTAAAAGCCATTTCGTCAACATACCACCAATGCCTCAAGTTTCCTTTTGACGGTACAGAAGTCACCATATACGGAGACCCCGACCCTTTCCAATATTGTACCAATTTAAGGGGTATCTCCGAAAACTGAGTACCTATTAATCGAGAAGCACCTGACTCCTCGTCATCCAAGTACATTGACCCCTCCACACTCACGTCATCTTCCACATCCGCTCCATCCACGTCTTCCACCGTACCACCGCCTTCCACCAACCCTAAGACTGAATCAACTATCAAAATCCAGGACCTTGGCTGTGGAGAATTCAAACTGCGCACAACATATAGCATAACAACAATGCCTAGATCTCCCAAGGACTATGGTCGGCCATGTTTCAGAATGGAACCTCAGGAAACCTTCATAGTCCCACCGAATACAATTTTTATCAAGTGGGGAGACATGACTGAGGAAGACCTTGCTGACATCACCGGATGGATCTATAAGGATACGGTCACATTACCCCCATTACCAGTTCAAATATAAGGCAAAGGTTATGACTTCATGAAGGCCAAAGGCTATGATGGTACTAGTGGCCTAGGAAAAGACAAAACAGGCCGAAGGGAACCCATAGAAACTTTTCAAATTCTGAAGTATCTTGGATTAGGGTTTGGCTCACTTGCCAATGATGATCGACGTACTTCTGGACTTTCAAATGAGCGAGTACATGCTTCAAAAAGTGTCGAGACTATTAGGGAAACCCTAACTGAAATTGACTCCCACGAGTGGGAATTTGGCTCAGAACGATCCCTCAGTGACTGTTGTCTTGATGATTTGTTTGTCGAACCAGGGGAACTAACTTCTAAACAACGATTTTGGAAAACATTCAAAATTGAACAAGCACCAAATAGTCAAAGTCCCACTACCACCTCCCAGGACGTACAACACCCGTCATCTGAACCCCATCAGTCCAATCCATCTGAGGTATTAGACGACATTGACAACCAGGGCTCTACAACCTTCACTCCCTATTTTGACAATGAATATGACACTAGTGAAGGAGAATATTGGATAGAGTCCGATGTCGAGTTGGATGATGATAACCTCATCTACAACATCAACGAATCCATCTGCATGCTGTCCGCATCCTCACCCCAATTCATTAGCCTTGATGATGGCATTTCTTTAGTTTACCCTGAATTAGTCAATTGGGACCAACAAGGATCACCAGTTCTGGACACATTTCAGAATGATGAGGCAATAGCTGAATTCATGGGATTACGAGAAGGCATACCCAGTGGGGACCACAAATCCAGATTCGCCATTGATTTAGACTGCACCGCATACTTCGGCAAGACTGTCCAGTCCTCTAGTTGCAAAAGTAAAAATAAAGTAAAAAATGAAACGTCTCTAGGTGAAAACCGAAAGGCACCTCTTGACGATAAAATAGTAAAAATAAAGGACAAATCTGCGAGTGAAAACCTCTCTGAGGCACCCAAAGATGGAGGATTGGACTTTCTCCCCGTGCAACAGGAGAAATCGACCATGTTTATTGAGGACACAATAGAGGATAACATTTCAACTGTAGAAGACCCCAAGATGGTCCTATTTGCCGCATCATTGACTGATGAAGAGAAACCATAATTTCATAAATTCTTTACAGAACGGAAGATCAACTTTGCATGGTCCTACACTTACATGCCTGGATTGGACCCTAAACTCATTCTACATCATCTGCCACTATTACCCAATGCTAAACCAGTCAAGCAGAAGTTGTGCAAAATGCATCCCCAAGTTGCTCTATTGGTCAAGGCTGAGTTAAAGAAATTACTGGATGCCGGATTCATAAGGTCTATAGATTATGCTGAATGGATTTCCAATATAGTGCCGATGACAAAGCCAAATGGGATGATTCGGGTATGTACAGACTTTCGGGATCTAAACAAGGCATGTCCAAAGGATGACTTTCCTTTGCCCAACATTGACATCATAGTCGACCTAACTGTAGGACATGAGATGCTATCCCTCATGGATGGTTTCTCTGGTTATAATCAAATCCGTATTGCTCCTGAGGATCAACACAAAACAACATTTACTTGCCCATGGGGTACATACTGTTGGAACGTCATGCCCTTTGGTCTCAAAAACGCAGGTGCCACATATCAAAGGGCTATGACCACGATCTTCCACGACATGATGCACAATATAATGGAGGATTATGTAGATGACCTGTTGGCCAAATCAGCAACTAGGAAAGATCATTTGAGAGTACTCGACATAATTTTCAAGAGAATTGAAGAGTACAAATTTCGGCTAAACCCTAAGAAATGTGTCTTTGGGGTCACATCAGGAAAACTATTGGGATACATAGTTTCCCGAAGAGGCATAGAGGTCGATCTGGAAAAGGTCAAAGCAATCATAGACATGCCTCCACCTAGAGGGATAAGTGAACTCAGAACTCTGCAGGGCAGAGTACAATCCATTTGCTGTTTCATAGCCCAGTTGGCAGATAAGTGTCATCCGTTCCAGTACCTGTTGCAAAAAAGTGTCCCCTTTGTATGGACGGATAAATGTCAAGAGGCCTTCCAGCAAATCAAAGATTACTTGCTGTCAACACCAGTACTCATGATGCCTATTCATGGAAAACCATTGATTCTATACATCTCCACTACTAGTTCAGCATTGGGGGCATTGCTGGCCCAAAATGATCACGAAGGAAAAGAAAGGGCAATCTATTACATCAGCCGCACATTGATAGGCTATGAGTTGAACTACACATACATTGAACGTGCATGCCTCACTGTTGTCTTTGCATCCCAAAAACTAAGACACTATATGCTCAGTCATTAGAAACAACTGGTTGCCAAGATTGATCCATTGAAATATCTACTAAGTCGAGCAGCATTAACAGGACAGTTGGAAAAATGGGTCATGATCCTAAGCGAGTATGACATACAATATGTTGAGCGCAAAGCAATAAAAGGGCAAGTAATAGCAGATCAACTAGCAGACGCACCGATTCAAGCCACTCATCCATTAGTAACTGATTTTCCCGATGAGTCCATTTTTCATGCGGAACCGACATCACCATGGAAACTGTATTTTGATGGGTCTCATACTAGTCATGGCTCAGGCGCTGGAATCTTGTTTATCACACCGCAGGGGGATTCAATTCCTAAGTCATTCAGGATCACTTTCCCTTGTACAAATAACATTGACGAATATGAAGCACTAGTCATAGGTCTCAAGTTGGCAATCAAGTGGAAAATTCAGACTTTGCTTGTATTCGGGGATTCCCAACTAGTAATCAATCAAGTGAATGATGACTATGAAACAAAGGATGAGAAGTTGCTTCCCTACAAAAGGATGGTGGACAGTTTCTTGACATACTTTCAATCGATTTCTTTTGAAAAAATCCCCAGGGTACAGAATAAGGTAGCTGACGCAATGGCTACTATTAGTTCTCTCTTGGACATCCCTAAAAATGTGTCACAATTTGAGTTCTTAGTAGAACAGCTTTTGGTACCGACATATGATATACCAGAATTAGAAATGGTTTGTGAACTTGTTGGTCCCAACTCTCCTTGGTATCAAGACATTTAAAATTACCTAAAGTCTCACACCCTTCCACCGAACCTGTCAAATAACCAACAAAAGTCCTTCATTAGAAAATCCGCAAGGTATGCCATTGTCAGTGACACCCTCTACCGCCATAGTTTCGACGATACCCTCCTTAGATGTCTTGACACCGACGAAGCATGTACGACCTTACGAGAAATACATGATGGTATATGCGGATCTCATTCAAGTGGTACTACGCTAGCTAAGAAACTGACGAGACTTGGGTATTATTGGCCGACAATGGAAAAAGATGCAATTGAATATGTCAAGACTTGTCACAAATGTCAAATACACAGTGACTTGGTCCATGCTCCAGCACAAGAACTCCGGCCCATCACTTCTCCTTGGCCCTTCGCTCAATGGAGACTCAACCTCATGGGTAAGATTCATCCAACCTCATCGAACGACCATAAATTCATTATTACCGCCACTGAGTATTTCACAAAGTGGATTGAAGCCATCCCATTGACATATATTACTGGCAAACAAATATCAAAGTTCATCCTCAACTACATCATTTTCCGGTATGGCCTTCCGCAGTCCATCATCACTGACAACGGACGTTCGTTGAAAAACCAAGACGTACGTGAGTTATGTGAACGATTCCATATCCAACACCACTTTTCATCTCCATACTACCCGCAAGGAAACGACCAAGCTGAGGTGTCTAATAAAACCATTGTCAAGATCTTAAAAAAGACCATCAATGACGCTGGCCGTGACTGGCACATACAACTTAACCCTGCTCTATGGGCTTATCGAACTAGCATTCGTACTCCTACAGGGGCCACCCCGTTCGCCCTAGTCTTTGGCGCTGAAGCCATCTTATCCATTGAGGTCGAAATTCCTTCGCTACGAGTCTCCTTGAAGGGTCTTACTAATGAAGAGGACTACCGACAATCACGCTTGCATGAGCTGGAAATGCTGGAAGAAAGATGGCAAAACTCATTGAATCATCTCCAAGCATATTAGAACTGCCTTTTTCGTAGCTACAATAAAAAGGTTATGGTCAGAAAGTTTGACATTGGTGACCTAGTTCTAATGCAGAACCCCAAGAACTAAGCAGACAGAGAAAAGCCAGGAAAATTTGAACCAAACTGGCTAGGTACCTATATTATCATCTCTTCTTTTGGTTCAAGAGCTTATCAATTGGCAACTCTAGATGGGGAACAGTTGACAGAACCCATCAACAGTTTACATCTCTGAAAGTTCTACGCATAGCATCAGAGGATGGAGCTGAGAATCATAAAATACAAAAAAAATTGAAAAATGATAAAAATCGTCACCTTGATGAAAACCTGGCAAACAGGTGTCTTGGTGACACCAAAAAAATCAAAAAGTCAAGAAAATAGTAAAGAGAAAAATGATTCATTCAATAGTGAAAACCTGGCAAACAGGCACTTTGGACAAGTACCATGGTGAAAACCTGGCAAACAGGCGCCATGTGTAATCAATCATTTCTCTGCCATCTACTATCACTTGGTCTAACTTGGCCTAGGATGAAAGGTATTTCTACCATTATTCTGCAAAATCGCCATCACATCCTACCCTACCTGTCCTAGTAGATAAATGATTGACATCAAGTCCTGACGACTGTCCGTCTACCAAGTCAGCAGCATCCTGTCCATGTCCCTTGCAAATGGCTAAGTCTTAGACCTGACTGGGGGAAAAATATTTATCATGAAACTGCAGTGGATGTCACACATGATCTTGACAATTGGTAAATGCTCTTGAAAAAAAACCAAAAACATCACAAAAAGTCCTAAAAAAAGACAAAAACATTGGCAAAAAGTCCTGAAAAAAGACAAAAACATTGGCAAAAAGTCCTGAAAAAAGACAAAAACATTGGCAAATAGTCTGAAAAAAGACCCGAAAACATCACAAAAGAGATCACGAAAAGACAAAACATTGGCAAATAGTCTGAAGAAAGGCCAAAACATCGCCAAAATGTCGAAAAAGACCTAAAATCATAAAAGCGTCTTGAACAAAACCCGAACAAAAACATCAGTTAGTTGAAAAGCGCCAAACCATGGGCATCTCTTACGTAAAGTCAATCATGTCAAATTAGTCTTAAGATCATCGTCCAAACTATGTTGTCTTTGCGCATTTGCAATGTAGGCAAAGACTCATCTTGAGTCCCAAGACGATGGGTCAGGTCCTTTTTGGGTTTTGTCAAAGGCAAAATCATGGCGCAATCTTTGCTCCTTAGGAACCAGAGTCATTGAAGTGTCGAGGCTAAGGGTCTACGAGGTGTATGGCGTAGGCAAGGCCTGTATTGATGAGCCCAGAATTCGTAGGTCAGTCCATTAGGGTTCATGGCACTACACTGGCACACACATCAAAAGTCTTCAATCAATTTCGACATGGGGAAACTCCTAAACCAAGGTAAAACAGTCATTTGTTCAAACATGGCTAATCTCATCAACATGTCACTCATATCATCATGACAATATCAGCATACGATCAAACACAAGTCAAACTCGGTCAAAACAAGTCAAATCATCATAAACAAGTCAAACTGTCAAAATTCGGTTAGTCTTCAGATGAGTCCTTCTGAATGATAACCTCTGTCATTTACTCCTTAGGATGTGTCCTTCCTAGGCGTCGTCATCGTCATTCGACATCTTGAGTGATCCTCTTGATATTTAAAGATCACTCTTCATGACATCAGTATTCTTCAGATGTGTCCTTCTGAAGAACCAACTCTGTCATTTATGCCTTAGGATGTGTCCTTCCTAGGCATCGTCATTATTTTGAGGACCCCTTACGACCATTAGGGATCAAATCCTCTCGACATCGACATCATTCAGGATGTGTCCTTCCTGAATTCACCAAGTCTCGACATTTTCCAAGATCAATCAAAACTTTTAAACATTTCGACATCTCAACATTATCAAACATGGCATCTTGGCGCCATCACAGTGAATATCCAGATGCACTTGGCAAACACTTGACAAATTGTATTTTTGATCTTTTATCATGTTATTAGTTTTTTAGCGAGATCCCAATAAGCAGGATTTAGAGAAGCAGTGACGTAGCATGACAATTGACGTGCATGACTATTAGCTTCTCAGCGAGGTCCTGATTCTGGGATTTAGAAAAGCAATGAAATATCATGATATGGACTTTATTTTTGTATTTTGGCAGTCATGTCACTAGTTTCTCAAGGATGTCCTGGAAATAGGATTTAGAGAAGCAGCAACGTTTCATGATCTGTCCTTGTCTTTTTCTGTTGATGGTTGATTATGACAACAAGACTGGGGCAATCACGCTCATAGTATGAGTCATGATCATCCTTGTCTGTGACTGTTTGTCTTATGTAATGGTACAACCTTGCACTCCTTGATCTATGTCATATCATGGTGTTTGTTGGCCATTACAATAGTTTGCCCAATGATGATTAAGAGCAATAAATATTAAAAGTCCTACAGTAAAGTTTGTAAGGATTTGGTCTAGGAATTAACAGGCATTTTCATAGGGCTCATGTCTTCTCTTCTTCGATCTGGTCATCTTCTCTCATCAGCTTCGTCGTCTTCTCTCGTCCATCCCACGATGATATCCTGTGACATCCAAAAATATAAGTGCATACATAATCATATACATTGCATTAGGTCCATACATACATCATACATGGCATTAAATCATATACATAAGCACAAGCATTGCATTAACATAATCATCAGCATTGCATCTTTTACATAAATACATCATACACATCATTAACATAATCATATAAATATGCATTGCATCATCATGGCATCAAAATCACAAATAGGCATCATAGGACATACATGGCATCATAAGTTAAACATCATACATGTCATAATATATAAAGCAAAGAGCATCACATAACACATGTAGGCCACATCAAAACTGCATCATCATATAATGTCATCTCAAAAAGGGTACAATGTCACAGGATAGAGTCAACGGATATCCCAAAAAATGGAGTTCGCAGGCTCAATAATATGCATAGTGTGTCAAAATACAAATATGCCCCTAGGGTAGGCTCTCATCATCCCCTCGGGGTGAAGAATGTGGTGGTGGCTGAGGCCTTGTCATTGGCTCTGAAGCAATGGGGGGTCCTGTGGCAACCTCTGTCCGAGAAACTGATGGAACCGCGAGTGAGGGTATCATCCTGACAATAGTAAACAACTGTGAAGTGACTACAGCCGGACTCTGAGAGGGGGACGGATCTGTCACTGGTGGCTGGCCTGGTACTGACCTCTGTGCTGAACCAGTCGACCCATGGCTGTGACTCGGAGTGTGCCTGCGTGAATGATGGGACCTGTGCCCTGAAGTATGTCCTGTCGAGGTAGACCCTCCGACACTGGTATGGCTCCTCGTACCACTGCCACTGCCTGACCTGTGTCTGCTACCTGTCCTCGTCTATGATCGGGACAAGGTAGGATCTCGTCGCTCTGGTGGCACTGCCTGCTCATAGAGAGTCCGGTACTGCCCCAATCTCGTGCTAACTCTGGCTAACTCCCAAGCCATGTCTCCCATAGGTCCTGTGCACAAAACTACAAACTCGGTACACCACTGGGCTGCATCCTGCTAGCGGATCACCGCCTGATCCAGCTCTACTCGGGCTACCTCCAAAGCTGACTGTAGAGAATTGGCCTGTGCCAAGCTGGCGTCCAATCTCTGCTAAAGGTTTGCCACTCTCTGATCGGCTATAGCATCTGGCGGCAACCCTGAAGTGGATGGTATCTCCTCCTCCCCCTCCACCATCTGCCATCTGAGAAGTCTCTCGGCCTCACCTATGGCATCATCCTCCTCGTCATCATCATCATCCTGCCCTGCCACCTCCTCATCCTACCCTGTCACCTCCTCCTCCTGCCCACCCACCTCCACCTCCATCTCTGGCATATCCTCATGCCTCTCTGCCTCCGCCTCCTCCTCCTGTCCCCTCACATCCTCCTCCTATCCCCTCACCTCCGCATCCTCTGCCTCTCCCCTCACCTCCACATCCTCCTCCTGTCTCTCCCCCTCCACCTCCTCCTATCCCCTCACCTCTGGCTCCTCCTCCTGTCTCCCCTCACCCTCTCCCTCCTCACCAACCTCGAGGATAGCATCTAATGCTACCCTCGCCACGCGCCGTCGCACCCT
>VDFB02266061.1:0-31433 GCA_007258455.2 Sequoia sempervirens
TTGATATTGCAACAATCTAGAAGCTCAAAACTAGCAAGCCCCTTGAATATTACAACCATATTGACCACTTTGTGAAACAACAACGTTGTGAACCAACATCAAGGACCTTGGGAGGTGATCAGTTTGATTACTAATTGTCTCATTCAAGAGAGGTGAGATACTTTTACTTTTATCTTACCTGCACATTATGTGTCAACTTGGAAGCTCAACAGGAACTGGCACTAGAAAGAGGGCCTGAAGAGCATTTTGGATAACATTGGGTCTTTCTCACCAGAGAGGTTCCATAGAGTTCTTCAATTAACTGAAAACCCACCACCTTTGATAGAACTCGAGACCCCAACGAGACACAAGATTGATAGGGAAACCATTCCACCACCCTTGTTAGCTCCACTCACTCCACTAGGCTTTTTGTGAATACCCCAATTGATACCCATGAATCCACCACCAAATCCACCTCAATTGCCATTATAGCTGGTTCATCCCATCCAACAGTTGGCTCAACCTCCATCACCACCACCAATGGAATTTTTTGTGAATAATCCCTCTCCATTGGAGACTATTCTTGGAGGATTTCATGATATGCCTAAAAATCCTGAGAGATTTTGTCCCAAATACATTCATGGAAAATCAAGGAGTAATGAGGAGCACATAAAAGCTTTTAAGGATGCTTGTACCAGAGCCCAAATAGCTCACCATGATGTGGTTTGTGGGTTGTTCCCTTATTCCTAAGGGGATATGGCATACAATTGGTACCTAAATCTTCCACAAGGTTCTATTCTAAGCTGGAAAAATCTAGAGAATGCTTTCATCAATCAATTCAGAGTTTATGTGGATCGAGCCATTTTGTTCAATCAATTTTCTACCATTAGGAAGGAGCCAGGTGAATCACTTCCCTTGTTTAATATAAGGTTTCAATGAATGTATAGGAGATTGAAGGACCCCTATCTAGTTGCTAAGAATAGTGCCATTCAGGCATATTTTAGAGTTATAGACCCTTTGCTTGGCTTGTTCCTACAAATGACTTATCAGCCAGAAGATATTGATTCTCTATCTAAAGTTTATCATCTAGCCATCAAGTTGCAATAGCAAACTAGCTCTCAACAAGGGAACTTGGGAGGAGGTTTTCCTTCTATGGGGTATCAGATGCCTAATCCAACCCCTTTATTCAATACTATCCCAGGGATGTCTCCTTCCCATTATGGACCTATGTCTAAGTTGCAGACTCAATCTCCTATTCCATTCATTGCCAATGGAGCTCCTAACTTCTCTTAGCAATCACAGGCTCATCGTAGTCCACATGGTCATCATAATCAAGTTGGAATACCAGATCCTATTAGTCAACCACCTATTGCTAATAATGCTAAGAGTGAAAGGATAGTTCAAATCACAAATGAGGTGGAGGCCTGAAAGAAAACTCAGTCTCAAGTCACAAATGACATGGCTCAGCTTAAAATGAACCCCTCTCAGAACCAAGGTAATTACCCTAATCAGAATAATAATAATAAGGGTAATTATCAAAACAACAACAATCACAACCAGAGGAATTATCAAGGCCAAAACTTCCCTAACCAAGGCTATCCAAATCAGAATAGAGGATATAACCAGAGGCCTAATGACAATAGACAATGGAACACAGGGCCAAATAATGGTCGGGTTTCTAACAATTATCAAGCTAATGAGGACATGCCACATACTGCAAGTGTGGCTGACCTAAATTTTATGACTAACTAGTGCAGGTTGCATGATACTACAACTCATTTTGAGGTGAACTATCCTAAAATGGAGAAGGTTGTGAAGATGTCACAGGAAGATGCCCAAACATTCCAAGGGAATTCAAATAAAGGAGGTGGCTCAGTGGATACAACAATGGCTTATGACCTCTTTGAAGAAGAACCTTCATTCCCAATGCAGAATGAGAATGAACCAGAGGAAGATGAGTATGATGCCCAAGCCTTTCAGACAAAGGGAGGACACTTCCTAAGAAACCAGAATAAGGGTATTTTCACTACATCAGCACCACCTAACCACATGGTGCCTCCAAATCAGAGTGTTGATAACAACCCTCCTCCATCGAAGGGTCTGCCTGAATTCCCTAGAAAAGGTAATTCATTTGGTGTTTTCAAATATAATGCAAGTTATAACACAAAACCTCTTTATCATACTTTGACATCCTAAAATGGTGCCCTTCCCAATGAGATATAGTGCTAAATTTTTTGAAAGAAGCTGATAAATCAAAAGGGAAAACCAAGGTGGCACCCATTGCGGACATGAACATATCTTTGTTTAGAAACAAGGTAGGAAGCCCACCATTTCTTTTAAGTTTGAGAATCTGTGGGAAGAATCTGCACAATTGTCTGCTAGATTCAGGGGCTTTGGCAATGCTATGCCATTTTCTTTATGCAAGAAATTGGGATTGAATCATGTCCAAACAAATAAGAATGTCATCCAACTTGATAAAATAGGGGTAAATGTAGTTGGAGAATTGAGAAATATACATGTACAAGTAGGGTCTGACCCTAGGATTCAAACCAATATGGATATTCAGGTAGCAGACATTCCTAAGACTTATGGTATGCTTTTGAGCAGAGATCTAATGAAGAGTATAGGGGGATATCTCTCCCTTGAATTTTCACATATGTGGCTACCATGGAGGGGAATTCCTACGCATATTAGGATTGAGAGTGAACCTCACCTCAAACATATCATCAATGAGTATGACTGTCCCAACGAGGTAGCTTATTTTGAAATCTAGATAGGGGTTTATAAAAGAGGGGAAATTTTGACTCTTTCGGTTCTTGATTCTAATGATTTGTCAATGCAAGAATTCCCTAATCCCATGATTAGTGTAAATCAACAGGTATTGATTAGGAAGATGTAACAGGATTAGCTAGTCTTAGGGGAAGATATCGATTTGTGGAGTCTTCTACTCCCAAATTGGTGTAGGGTGCACTACCAAAATAATTAGGAATTGACCTACCAACCCTGCATCAGTGTTCTAAATTATGTTTTCCAAACTGAAGAAACTAGCCCAAGCCATCTTGAGACCATTTCAGATCACTTCTCATTTGAAGCCAAAAATGCAATAATGTTAACTAGGGATAATATACCTTTAGAGGAAGTCCCTCCTCAAACTAAACTTACCCTGGTCATAATACCAGACCAACATAGTTATGTTGAACAACCCCAGGGTTTGTTTGATACCCCTGCACTCACAAGTATACCAAAACCTAAGGGGTTGATCAAAGATACAAATAACTGTCAGAAAGATATCCTAGAATTACATGATATATCTGAGCGAGAATTGGATATCGCACCTAATGAACCTATTGAACACCCATTCCCAATATTTGATACAAAAAATCAAGTGGCCCCACTTATGGTTCATCTTATCCAAGCACCCACAACAAGCTCAAAGAGATCAACCCCAACTCATAATCAGCTATGGACCCTCACGTTTGATGGATCCAAATCTAAAACAAGGTGTGGTACTGGAATTGAGTTAACCAATCCAAAAGGGAAAACATTTTTTGCTTCTTACAACTTACAGTTTGGATGCACTAACAATATACCAGAATATGAAGCATTAGCTCGGGGATTGATGTTCACACATTAGGAGAAAGTTACTACCTTGATGGTTAAAGGAGATTCAAAAGTGATTATCAAGCAAGTATGTAGCCAATACACATGTCACAATAAAAGGATGGCAGCTTATAGAAATCAGGTGTGGAACCTGATTGAGGACTTTGATGCTTTTGGGATTAGTTTAATCCCTAGAGAGGAGAATAAAATAGTTGATTCATTAGTTATTTCCACAAGTACCCTAGAAGGCTCCAATCTCAATAGATTCATAGTAGAATTGATATCCACCTCGACTGTCCCTGATAATGTCAATAACTTTCAAGTCTAAAATGATGATCGACATATCCTTGCTTTTCTAGCAAGCTCAGATGTTTTTAAAGGATAGATCATCAATGAGTCCGACACGGATCAAGGAGGCTGGAACCCCAAAGACTGCAATACAGAAGGTGTCCTCAATTTAAAAATTAATATCATTCCCAAGGGAATGGTTTCCTTAGAAAGAATTTTTTACTTAGATCCAAGGGCTCAGGAAAAGGTATCAACCGAAGATAAGGGAGGTTAATATGAAACTTTTAACTTATCTAACTTTGGCTCTAAAAGGAAAGTTTACAGAGGGAAAGCTTGCATTGAAGCAATTAGAGAAGATATATTGAGGGCACTTAAGAAAGATATTTCTGCAATAGCTTGGGGGTATGAAGATCTAAAAAAATTTGATACTTCTATGATAACTCATACTATTCCTTTAAAGCGTGAAGCTAGACCATTTCGGTAGAAACATCCTGTCAATGCCCTAATTGAACCACTGATCTTTAATGAAGTTCAAAAATTGCTTTCTGAAAGAATAATCTTCCCTGTATGACATTCAACATTGGTGGCTAACTTGGTTCCAGTTCATAAAAAAAATGGGGAGATCAAGATATGTATAGATTTTAGGAATCTGAATAGAGCTTCAGAAAAAGACAACTACCCACTCCCTTCTCTGGATGAAGTCTTGGAAACTGTCAATGGGTCTCAAATGATGTCATTCCTGGATGGTTATTCTAGGTACAATCAAGTGATCGTTAATTATGAAGACAAAATGAAGATAGCCTTCACTACTAAGTGGGTAACATTTACTTACAAGAGAATGCCATTTGGTTTGATAAACACTGGAGCAACCTTCCAGAATGCAATGGACATAGCATTCAAATATTTGATTGGTAAGTGCATCATCATTTATATGAATGACCTGGCAGTATTCTCTAAAGATAGACTAAACCATGCTGCAAACTTGGCTAAAGTTCTTGAAAGATGTATCCAATATGGTGCTTCTCTAAATCCTAAAATGTGTGTGTTTAGGGTTTCTGAAGGGGAAATTTTGGGACACATAATCTTGGAAAGAGGGATATTGATAGATCTAGATTGAGTTGAGTCTATTATGAAGTTAACCATGCTAGGAAGTAAGCAGGAGATGAGATCTTTCTTCGAAAAGATCAACTTTGTGAGGAAGTTTATCACAGGTTTTGTAGAAATTGTTAAACCTTTAAACAAAATGATAAAGAAAGATGCTAGAATAGAATGGAATAATGAGGCAAAGGCTGCTTTTTCTCAGGTTAAGCAATCCATTTCGGAGGCACCAGTTCTCACTAGTCCTAACTACTTGAAGCCATTTTATATTTATTCTTTTGCTTCTAAACACTCATGTGCAACTGTCCTAACACAATGAAGAGAGGAGGGGGATGAAAGGCCAATTTCCTTCATGAGCTCTCCATTTAAGAATGCTGAAGTCAAGTATCCACCTCTTGAGAAAAAATCTTTTGCATTGGTTAGAGCTTTCAATAATTTCAAGCATTATATCCTTCGAAGTCAGATCATTGATGTGGTTCCTAATGCTGCTGTGAAGTCTCTACTGATGCAGAGTGAGTTGGGAGAATGAAGGGGAAAATGGATGGCTATTTTGTAGGAGTTTGATCTGGAGATTCACCCTATGAAACTTGTCTAAGGTCAAGGCTTTTCTGAAACAATGGTGGATGCTAGTAAGAACATTACTTGTCAGCAATACACAACACAGTCATTTTCTAATGACTCTTGGTATACTGATATTATTTATTTCATGCTCAATAATCAGTGCCCAAAGGGAATGAATACAACTCAGAGGAGAGCACTGGGAATGAAAATCTCCCATTATATGCTCAAAGGAGGATTATTATACGTAAATAATTTTGAGGGGGTTTATCTATGATGCCTTGATCAACAAGAAGCTAAGCACACAATTGTTGAATTTCATGGGAAACATGGCACAAGTCATGGTTCTGCAGATTCTTTAGCACATCAGATCCTCAGATCTGGTTATTATTGGCCATGTGTGTTTAAGGATGCCCACCAACATGTAAGGACATGTCATATATGTAAAAATTTTGCATCAAGAGAGCATCATCTAGCCATGCCATTGCATCATGTTTATGAGGAAAGGCCATTTTCCCAATGGGAACTTGATTTTATTGGGGTAATTAACCCAAATTCTTCTGTAGGACATAAATTCATTTTGACTACCACAAATTACTCCATGAGGATGGAAAGAAGCTATACCTTGCAAGAATAGCACAATGGAGGTAGTAATCAAGTTCCTCACTGAATGCATCACAACCAGGTTTGGAGTACCCTTTGCACTGGTATGTGACAATGGCCCTACCTTTTCTTCTGCCAAGTTCTTTTCATGGGCTTATGATCATAGGATTGTTTTAAAGTATTCTTCAAAATATTATCTACAAGTAAATGGAGTTGTAGAATCAACTAATAAGAATCTCCTAGGAGTAATCAAAAAACTATTAGAGAGCAATCCTAGAGACTGGCATACCTAGTTAAGATTTGTGTTATGGGTAGATAGGACTAGGATCAAGGTTGCATTGAAGACTTCACGATTTAAGCTAGTGTATGGCCGAGAACCTCTATTCCCTATTCACTTGCAAATACCTGTCCTAAAATTTATGCAGGAATTTTACTCTAGTGATGATAGGATTGAAGAAAGGCTAGTTGGCTTTCTGAAATTAGAAGAGCAAAGAGATGCTGCTTTGCAAGAATTCTTTAGGCACCAGGTTGTTGTCAAATGTTGGTTTGAAAAAAGAGCCAATATCAAGGCTTTAGGGATATTAGACCTTTTCTTACTGTGGGATAAAGCTAATGAAAAGAAGGGTGATGATAGGTTAGGGTTGGATGGGACACTCACTGTCCCATGCTCTAAGTCCTTGTCCTTAAGAACTCCAAGGTGACTCTTTCACCTTGTCCTTTGGGTCCTATCTCAGGTACAGATACCCCTGGTCCTACTGGACAACCCCACTATCAACTCTCTTCTTTCTACCAAGCCAATCTTGGTGCCTTGCCACTATCTCACCCTTGACCCTTATTCCTCCCTAAAGGCCAAACTCTCTCAACTTTCATTTGAGTTCTTGCAGGGGTGTGAAAATGTTGTAAAAGCTTCAAGATAACCTATTTAGAGTGCTTATACAGTCACAAGTCTCCAATTCCCCATCGCTTCCACCAAACTCCTTCTTAGGGTTAGAAAAGGCTACAAGCCTAGAGCCCCAATTAGGCCTCTTAACCGAGAAAAATGCAATTTTCCTCTAAACCCTCCAAACAACTAGGGTTCTTCATTTAGGGTTTGTGTTTCCCATACCCACACCTTAAAGATTCTGGGGGTTTTGAGCCTGCACAGGCCGTACACTACCTATTCAAAAAATTGGCCCAAAAGCTAGGGTTTGTAAGCTTTTCCAGACTGATTTCAGACTATCATAGTTTTCTCACACCAAATGGATTGGTAGAGCCTCCTCCTAATCACCAAGCCTTGCCAAGACCCCCAACTAAATTCTCCAAAATCTGAGCACCCCTACAAGTTATGTGACTTTTACTCCTGGTCTTTCCTAGCCGGACCCTTCCTGGCTCGCCTAGGGCAAGACATTGCCAACAAATCCTGTAATCAAACAAAACCTACCCACTAACATATGTACAACCATGGTGTCTAGGCACTACTCCCAAAGGGCTGTATAGTTTGTACGGTGGGAAAGTGCTCTAGCACCCCATTTCCTAAACACAGTCTGGTTCGGACAAGAAATTGAGCAAAGTTAAACTATTTACAACAAATGTTGGAAAATTAAACAAAGAAGCTATCAAATATTACACAGTGCTTGTAAACAACAAACACTACATTCTACAATCCAAACAGTAGCAAAACTAAGCCATTAAAAGTCTATCAAGATGCAATAATTCAGAAATTTAACTCAGAATGTTGTTTCCTACAATCACACAAGATTTCACCAAAATATTAAAGCTTCCAACCCTACTCCAGGGTCGAGATACCCCTTAAATAGGCCCTAGAAACAGTTAAGTTTCTTTGGTCAAACCTATGGAAGACCTAATGGCTAAGGTTATAAAACTCACTATGTTTTTCAACCTTGGTCCATTTTTGAAAACAAATCAAGTTGAGCTTCAACTTATTCAACTTTCCACCACTTCTTTCCTAGAGAGAAAAACACCTCTAACACACACAAGATGGTCAACATGACCTCAAGATAACACAACAAAATTTGAACTTCTTTCTAGACTCCTAAAAAGTCTAGTGTTTCTTAGGTGCTCCTGCACCATTCTCCCCCTCTCAGCCCAAACACTAAGGAATGGAAGGAGAGATCAAGGATAGGTCAATACCCTACTTTTTTAATTCAGTTTCATCCACCCAAGTATCCTTAGATTCATGCTTGGTCTTCCACTTGATGAGGTGTTCCATGTACACCTTGTGTCTTGTGGCCTTCTTCACTCTTGACTCCACGATCTTCTCTGCCTGAGGCTTGTCCTAAGTAGGTAAGGACATGTTGTTGATGTCCTAGAAGATCTCCTTACTATCCTAATCCAAATCCTTGACTGTCCCCTTATACTTGATCAAATCAGCAACATTGAATACTAGTGAGATTCCTAGATCGGTAGGTAACTCCACCTTGTATGCATTTTGACCATACTTGGCCAATATCTTGCATGGACCCACTCTCTTCATCTGCAACTTGGTTGACATTCCCTTCTGCAACCTTGACTTGTTAAGGTGGACCATAACATAGTCCCCTACTTGAAATTGCACATCTTTCCTAGACATATCTGCCTTCTCCTTCAATTTTTGTGTAGTCCCTAGTGACTTTCCTCTTAAGCTGCTCCTGAATCTCCTTCATGGTCTGATTGAAATCTTTTGCATGTCCACTCCTATTCTCCATGGATCCAAAATCTCTGAGCTCACATATGCCTCTTGGGTGCATCCCTTACACAACCTCAAATGGACTCTTCCCTGTGGTCAGGTTGACACTGTCATTATAAGCATACTCAGCTTGGGAGATAACCATATCCCATGTCTATCTATATTCTTTAGTTAAGCACCTTAGAAGATTACCTAGCACCTTGTTAACCACCTCTGTTTGACCATCGGTCTGAGGATGGTAAGCTGATCCAAATGACAGATTTGTACCCAATCTACTCAATAGAGTCTTCCAAAAGTGACTCATGAACTTCACATCCCTATCTGAAATAATGCTCAAAAGTAGTCCATGGATCCTTACTACCTCCTTGAAGAAAATATGAGCTATGTAACTAGCATCATGAGTAGTTTTGCAAGGGATAAAATGACTCATCTTGCTAAATCTATCCACTACAACATAAACACTGTCAAAACTAGTCTTGGTCTTAGGAAGGCCTACCACAAAATCCATGCTCACACACTCCCATGGTCTGTTAGGAATGGTCAAGGGTTGATATAAACCAGCATTGCTAGCTCCTCCCTTAGCATTCATACACACAACATATTGTTCCACATACCTTCTAACATCTCTTGCCAACTTAGGCCAATAATAGAATCTTTGCAATAGCTCTAAAGTCTTATTTATGCCAAAATTCCCACTAAGACTGCCATTATGCTTTTCCTGAATCAGATTTTCCCTCATTGACCCTCTTGGAATACATAACTAATTTCCCTTAAACAATAACCCACTTTCCAAGGTATACTCAGAGTATTGGCTATGGAAATGGTTCTCAAAGTTAGAACATACCTTATAGACCTCTGAAAAGTCTTCATCTTCTCCATATAGATCCTTGAAACTCTCTATGCCAATGCTCTTGATCTGTATCTCTTGCACTGTCAACAATATCCTCCTCAATGCATCTGCCACTTTGTTTATCTGTCCCTTCTTGTGCTTGATGGTGAAGGTAAAAGCTTGGATGTATTCCATCCATTTCAAATACCTATTACTCAACTTCTCTTGAGTGTTGATAAAACTGAGTTCCTGATTGTCAGTAAAGACTACAAAATCCTTGGGTAGAAGGTAATGCCTCCATTTTCTAAGTGACTAAACCAAAGCATAAAGTTCCAAATCATAGGTTGAATATTTCTTCTTTGCTTCATTTAGCTTCTCACTAAAGAAGGCCATAGGCCTGCCCTCTTGACTTAGCACTCCTCCTACTACCACTCCACTAGCATCACATTCAACAATGAACAACTTGTCAAAACTAGGTAATAAGAGAATAGGTTGATTTTCCACCTCTTGTTTCAATTTCTCAAACCCTTTCTCAGCCTCTTGAGTCCACACAAACTTAGTTTTCAAACCACCCTTGATTTTATCTAGAACTAGTGCACATATGCCACTAAAGTTTCTTATGAATTTTCTATAGAATTGAGCTAATCCATGAAAACTTCTTACCTTTGTCCTTGTGGTTGGTGTAGGCCAGTTTAGGATAGCTTCTACCTTGCTTGGATCCATCTTTAATGAGCCTTTGGACACTACAAAACCCAAATAGACAAGCTCTTGCTTAAAGAACTCACACTTCTCTAGATTGATTGCCAACTTCTCTTCTTGCAACCTTGTAATAATTTTCTCTACATGTTTCAGATGTTCTTCTGCTATCTTGTTGTATATGAGGATGTCATCAAGATACACTACCACAAATATCCCTATAAAATCCTTGAGCACTTCATTCACGATCCTCATGAATGTGCTAGAGGCATTAGAGAGGCCAAATGGCATAACTCTCCACTCATATAACTGATCATTTGTCTTAAAAGTTGTCTTCCACTCATCACCATCCTTAATTCTTATTTGATGGTATCCTCTTTTGAGATCCAACTTGGTGAAGAACTGAGCTCCTCCTAGACAATCCATCAAGTCTTCAATCCTAGGGATAGGGAATCTATATCTGATTGTGATTCTATTTATTTCTCTAGAATCAATACATAACCTTCATTTACCTCCTTTCTTGCATGTTAAAACCATTGGTACTGCACATGGGCTAATGCTCTTTTGAATCAATCCTTGATCCAATAATTCTTGCACTTTCCTAGCTACCTCCAAATTTTGATCTGGTGTTAGTTTGTATGCTGCTTTGTTAGGTAATGAGGCTCCAGGTATGAAGTCAATTTAATGAATTGTGGCTCTCTTTTGTGGTAGAGTTGCAGGTGTACCATCACTAACTATACTCTTGTAATTATCAAGTAACTTTTGGACTGCTTCTGGTAAGACTATCTTTTTAGCCTTCTCCTCTTCTTTAGGTTGTATCATAACCACATATCCTTCATTCCCTTGATGTAGGTTCTTAAGGAACTCTTTACCACTGCTCAACATGATGTTTGGTGTCTTTGACTGTCCTTCTTCCTCTGACAGTGACTCCAACTTAAAAGTTTTCCCATCCTTCTTGAATGAAATGGTGTTCTCTTTCCCATCATATATAACACTTCTGTCATACTGCCATGGTATTCCCAGTAGTAGATGGCATGCATCCATGCGTAAAATATCACAAATTAACTTGTCTTTATATCCTCCAATGGAGAACTCCACTGTTACTTGCTCATTCAATAAAACACTTTGTCCCTTGTTTAGCCATGTGACCTTGTAAGGGTTAGTATGGGGTATCTTCTCCAATTTCAATTTCATTACTGCCTCCTCTGATATGATATTGTCTGTTGAACTTGAATCTACTATGACCTTGCATACTTTACCAAGTATCTTGCATCTTAATCTGAATAAAGCTCTCCTTTGTTTTGGTTCTTCCTTGACCGGTTGTCTGATCAAAACTCTGTTGAACATCAGATTCTCTCCTACATCATATTCTATATGACTAACCTCTGATGACTTAGGACTTATGGTGTCCTCTTGTGTATAAGCCACTCTCTTTTCATTTCTTGATGAAGATGCTTTCTCCAGGCATCTATAAGCAGGATGACCTATTTGATTACAATGGTAACACTTCATGTTGCAAAATAAGAATTGCCCCTGCCTACTTCTCTTCCTCTATTTGAACCTCCTTGAGGTCCTCTAACTCTATTGTATCCTCCTCTAGAAGATGTTTCACCTCCATGCTATGTTAATTTAGACTCACCTTGGTTTCTTTGATCATTTCCTCTACCTTAGTAGCCACCACGTTGTCCTCTTTGATCTCTTTGATCTCTGCCCTTAGAAGTTTGATCTTGCTTCCTCTTGTTCCTTTCCTCAATCTTGATAGCCAATTGGAAACACTGATGTACTGTCTTAGGACTTAATAGAGCCATCTCTTCTTGGGTATTCCACTTCAAACCATTAAGGTACCTAGCCACGTTGAGACTCTCATCCTCTATCACGTTAGACCTCATGCACAGTTTTTGAAACTCCTCAATGTAAGTGTTTACATCTCGGTCTCTTTGCCTTAAGCTTTGCCTCTTCTTGTGTAACTGAATCTCATAGTCATCATGCATGTATGCCTCTCTCACTTTGGCAACCATTCCTTTCCAAGTTGAAATAGGTTACGTACCTTCTTTTTCCCTCTCTGTCTGAATGAACCTCCACCATTTCAAGGTAGAACCTCTTAGTCTTGACTTGGCCACCTTTACCTTCTGTGCTTCAGTGACTCCATCACATTCAAAATGGCATTCCATTCCCTCTATCTAGTCCATGACTAGATCAGCTTCCATTTTTCCATTAAATAGTGGTATGCCTTCAAGTGCTTTTCCACTCAAAGCCTTCAATTCTTTCAAGAAACGATCCTCTTTCAAAACAGGGTTAGGTTCAGGGGTCTTGTCTTCCTCTGCAACCTCTTCTTCCTTAGGGATCCTTCCTTCAAATTGCACACTCCTCACTGCTTGTTCAAGTTGGGCTATTCTTTCCCTCAATTTTTTGTTGTCTTCCTCCTGCTCTTCAACCATCTTGGCTAGTTCTGCATTTTTCACCATGATGGAAGAATCACTAGACTCAACCTCAGACATACAAGATTCTTTCCCAAATCTTTAACTTGCTCTGATACCAATCTGATAGGTTAGGGTTGGATGGGACACTCACTATCCCATGCTCTGAGTCCTTATCCTTAAGAACTCCTAGGTGACTCTTTCACCTTATCCTTTGGGTCCTATCTTAGGTATAGATACTCCTGGTCCTACTGGCCAACCTCACTATCAACTCCCTTCTTTCTACCAAGCCAATCTTGGTGCCTTGCCACTATCTCACCCTTGACCCTTATTCCTCCCTAAAGGCCAAGCTCTCTCAACTTTCATTTGAGTTCTTGCAAGGGTGTGAAAATGACATAAAAGATTCAAGATAACCTATTTAGAGTGCTTATGTAGTCACAAGTCTCCAATTCCCCATCGCTTCCACCAAACCCCTTCCTAGGGTTAGAAAAGGCTACAAGCCTAGAGCCCCAATTAGGCCTCTTAACTGAGAAAAATGCAATTTTCCCCTAAACCCTCCAAACAACTAGGGTTCTTCATTTAGGGTTTGTGTTTCCCATACCCACATCTTAAAGATTCTTGGGGTTTTGAGCCTACACAGGCCATACACTGCCCATTCACAAAATTGGCCCAAAAGCTAGGGTTTGTAAGCTTTTCCAGACTGATTTAAGACTGTTATAGTTTTCTCACATCAAATGGATTGGTGGCGCCTCCTCCTGATCACCAGGCCTTGCCAAGACCCCCAACTAAATTCTCCAAAATCTGAGCACCCCTGCAAGTTATGTGAGTTTTACTCCTGGTCTTTCCTAGCCAGACCCTTCTTGGCTCACCTAGGGCAAGACATTGCCAGCAACTCCTACACTCAAACAAAACCTACCAAATAACATATGTACAACCATGTTGTCTATGCATTTCTCCCAAAGGGCCATACAGTTTGTACGGTGGGAAAGTGCTCTAGCACCCCATTTCCTAAACACAATCTAGTTCAAACTAGAAATTGAGCAAAGTTAAACTATTTACAACAAATGCTTGCAAATTAAACAAAGAAGCTATCAAATCTTACATAGTGCTTGTAAACAACTGACACTACATTCTACAATCCAAACAGTAGCAAAACTAATCCATTAAAATTCTATCAAGATGCAATAATTCATAAATTTAACTCAGAACATTGTTTCCTACAATCACACAAGATTTCACCAAAATATTAAAGCTTCCAACCTTGCTCCATGGTTGAGATACCCTTTAAATAGGCTCTAGAGATAGTTAAGTTTCTTTGGTCAAACCTATGGAAGACCTAATGGCTAAGGTTATAAAACTCACTGTGTTTTTCAACCTTGGTCCATTTTTGAAAACAAAACAAGCTGAGCTTCAAAACTTATTCAACTTTCCACCACTTCTTTCCTATAGAGAAAAACACCTCTAACACACATTAGATGGTCAACATGACCTCAAGATAACACAACAAAAGGTGAACTTCTTTCTAGACTCCTAAAAATCCTAGTGTTTCGTAGGTGCTCCTGCACCAGGTGGCCACCAAAAGTTTGATAAGCTCTGGTTGGGTCCCTATCAAATTGCTAAAATACTAGGGGAAAATTCTTTTCGACTGAGTAGTTTAACAGGAGAAGCTATTCCATTTCCTATCAATGGACAGTTTGTCAAACATTATTTTGGGTCGTAAAAGGTCTGGTATTTTTTTGGGTTGTATATATGTAAATAGTTTGCTATTCTGTTGGTTTTGTCTTTTCCTTATGTCTTTTTTCTTTTTTTCCCTTTTTTTTTGTGTGGGGACCTTCATTTTATTCAATTGAGTAAGGGGGTTGTTATCTAAAGTATACTTTGGTTACTAGGGGAGAATTTGGTTTAGATATTTTTCAGGTTTTCTGATTGGATATTTTTGTCTAAATTCATTGTTTTATGTCCATTGTCAATGAGAGTTGTTGAAAGTCATTGAGAACAAGGTGTAAAGTAAGAAATCTTCACTTACTACGATTGAATCTATCACAAATCATCAAAACCATCTCCTTTTGTAATGGTATATTTATCTTAGGATGATGGTGTTGCAAGATTTGAGTGAAAAATATGATTCCCCAGATGTTGTTATGAGGTCCATGGTAGTTTTCAATCCAGTACAGAAGTTGGACATCTGACATATTGAGAAGAAATTGAATGAAGGAACTTCAAAAAAAAAAAAAGAGAACTATCTAAGAAAATAAAACTTAACACTGCATGGGTGATTCTAGTATCTCTACTGGGGCTATGGACGCCTGACTAGCAGTAGAGCAATGCTGTGAGAAAACTAGAGGTATTTCTGTCAGAGCTATGGATGCTTGACTAGCAACGAAGCAATGCCTAGGATATCATTGCAAAACAGTTAAAGGGAATCAACTCATGTAGTTCAAATCCTGTGCATAATTGTTCAAAAGATGAGGAAAACTTTGTAAAAAGGGTGATGCACCATCAAGAACACCCATAGATTTAGGGGTAGCCAGTGTTGATTTACATTTGAGATTCTAGCTCAACCTTGTTTACTGAAACTGGCCTAACTGGAATTGTGATGTCCATAAACTAAGAGTTTTGGGTAACTGATGTATACACCTAAAAATGGTCACATCACAATAGTCTGGTAATTAATTAAATATTTTTAATATTTAATTAAATCTCTTAATTCAATCTGCATATAAATAAATCTAAATAATTTATTTATATTGTTCATTCTTTCATTTTGATTAAATAAATAAGTTTATTTAATCACTTTTATTATCCATTTCTTAACTAATTAAATAAACAATACGATTTATTTATATTAATTATCATATAATCTTGGCTTGAATATTTTATTCAAATAAAGATTAAATATTCTTCTCTTCCAAAAATCCATTCACAATTCCATATTCTCAATATTTAATTAATTCTTCTAAAGTTCATGCACAATTAAATATTCTAAAATATTTAATTAAATATTCTATAGTCCTAAAATAAAAAATCAAACTCACATGAAATTAAATAAATTTATTTATTTAATATTGGATTATCTTCAACAACCATGAAACATACTTCCAAAATAGAAAATTAATTTCTCTGTTCTTGTGCAAGCTTGTTCTCGTGGGTTGTAGACAAGCCTCCATTCTTCTCTCCAACCTCCCAACATATTCCATCTTCCTCTCAACCTCTCCATCTCTCACCATTCAAAATTACCAGATAATCTCACAACCATTGATCTTTGCTAGCCAGGCTCTTGCCTATGAAAATCTATAAAAAAGGACTGTCGAGTCTCTAAAAAAATATATAGAAGCTTTGATATAGGAAAAATATAGCAAATTTATAGTAGTACAACCTTTTAGCATCCATAGATTTTAGAATCATAGCATATCATGGCCAATCATCCTCATAGCTTAGTTTCAATAGCATTCATAATCCACAGCGCCTGTGCATATCCATATCAACATTTCACTTCACCAGCATCTATGATAGAGAAGTATTCTCCCTTTTTGCATACTCGTTTTGTAGGTTGCCATTCTAAGAAGCCTTGCTTACACAATCTGAGAGCAGTAACTTCAAGAGAATCACTGGAGATAGAGAACAATGGAATGGTTCTGAAGAAGCTCTGTTTGTTTTGGTTTTATTTCAATTTATCTTGCTTTCTTTAGTTTAATGTTTCATTTGTGTGTTTTGTTTATCTTATTTTGATACTAATATTTCCCATACACATTTTTGGCACCCACCATGGGGCCTTTGCCCCAAATTTTAACATCTTTTTGCAGATTTTTCTGACAGGTTACGGCTAGAAGAGTGATTCAGTGCATTAAACAAGTTTCAGTGCCTGTTCACTATTTCACAACACTCTTTAACACTATCATAGCACCCGTTTACCATTTTGCAGTGCCTGTTCACCATTTCACAGCATTCGTTCATCATTTTGCAGCACCTATTTACCATTTCATAGCACCTGTTCACCATTTCACAGCGCCCGTTCACCATTTTGTAGTGCCCATTCACTATTTCCCAATTCCCATTCACCATTTCGTAGCACCCATTCAATATTTCACAGTGCCCGTTCATCATTTCACAGTGCTCATTCACCATTTCATAGTGTCGGTTATCAATTTCACAGTGCCCGTCAGCAATTTCATAGCACCCTTTACTAATTTCACAACGCTATTTTCTATAGCGCCCTTTAAGTCTGTTTTAGTGCATTTTTTTTTATAGAATCTGCAAATTGTAATTTGTAAATTAGGTAGAGATTTTACTGGATCCGATGCAACCACGGCCAGTAGGAACTTAATTGAAATGAATCAATCATAGGATAGACATGGATTTTAAAATGAATCAATCTAGGGTAGTTACTACACAATAATCTTGCAATTAAAAGTGAATAATTTTCTTTTGTGAAAATATGTCTTCACTTAGAGTAGATCAAATTGTGATTTGGTTTTTAAAAAGAACATTTGTTTGCTTTGTCTGTTGCAATAGGTCTATGCTCTCCCCTTAACTGGGTGATCAAAATACCAAACTTTCCTTTTCAATTTCATGCAAATTTACTATTTTGACTACATCCTTTAGAGAGCCTACTCTTGTGGGAAAAATTACTCACCCAAGAGGAACAACTCAAGTGGGTTCAAGCCAAAGCCAGGCTATTCCACCCCACTATAAAATTTAAAGAAAATTTGGGGAAACCCTCTTTTGACAGTAGTGTGCATTGATAACCATCCCCAAAGCCTTTGTTCTAAAGGTAGGGAGGTCTCTCGAGGGAGTATATTATTTTCCACATCAACTGGAAAACCTTACCACGAACTTAGTGTAGTGGCTAACTTGTCAGTTTTCAAACATCATAATAATCACAGTGCAGGGGAGGGAAGAATCTACCCCCAAGACACTCACCATATAACTACCAAGGACCATTTGCTTAGGGGATCTGGTATTCACTTCTGTCACTCTGAGTACGCGCCTGGAAAAGACAAAAACATGGGTGCCCTTTCGGGGGTGACACGACTGTGTGAGTCGACACAGTTCTAAGATATGGGTTGTTGATTATTATGATGACCTACTTGAGTACTAAGAGTGAGTTTGTTTGATCTATCTATCATGTGTAAAACCTGTGACAATAATTTTTGAACAACATTTTAGTCATACACTTAATGTTTAGTATAGGACTTAAACACAACTATTCTACAACTTGCTTGATGTGTTTTCAATACATTAATTCAGTAAAGATCATCCAAAACTCACACTCACATTGATTACTCCCATGTTAAGAGATTGGAAATTTACAACCTTTGTTAAGAAATCCATTCTCAAATGAATAAAAAAATTGAAGAAACCACTTAGCTACAAGAAACTATTGAAGAAAAGATGATTCTTGTACCAAAGCCGAAATGTTTTACTTAAACATGGAACCTTTATACTTCAATATCATGATTGTGTTAGGGGTTTCACTGATGATTATGCTATAGAACCATTATACTCACAAGTTTTCTTTCAAAGAAGAGCGCTTTCTCAAAGGCACAACCATAGTCAACGTATTCATTTTTGTTATATTCCCCAACCTGCAATTGAATATTCTACTCGTCCAAATCAATTTCTACAATAGAGAACTCAATCACATTAGGCATTTATTGTTGGTGTAATTAATTAATTAATTATTACACTAGCATAAGTTAACTTAGGTCATAAATCATTTAGTCCTAGGTTGCAATCATTTAATAAATGGGATAATATTCCCTTCCTAGTTTATGGGATAAGATTCCTTCTAGAACTTATCTCATCATTTAATGTTCTTCACCATTAGGGTTCACATGTTGTCACATGTTGTTAGATTATGACACATGTCAACATCTCATGCATAGTAGGGTTTACCTCTTGCCTATATAATCAGGCATCTTGTTCATTTGTAATATATCTTTTTCATCATATCAATAGAATCTTTAATCAAGCATTCCATAGTTGCAACACTTTCTTTGTGGTTGATTATCTTTCCTGGCTTAAAGGTCCTCCATCAAAGTATGCAACTTCAAGGACTGTGCATCCATAATCTCAACATTTATCACAAATCCATCCTCTTACGAAGCTACAATAAAACTTCATCAAGTGCAAAATTGTCCTTTTCTTGATCTTTTGCTTAAATTCCCCCCCAACAGGATTTTCATCCTTTCAATTAGGGAACAACACAAGCTAAAGATTAGAAATATTTCAAGTCATAGAATATTCATTCTATCCTAACTTTCATATCTATCACAAATTACTCTATTCCATTCTTTTGATCAAAATTTAGTAGAATTTGGAACAAAGGTTATGCCTATTATCACGAGATCTCAAAAACATTTAGAAAAAGATGAAGGAGAAGCTACCACAAGCAAAATGGGTGATAATAGTGAGAGAGAAGAGAATACATTTAATATTGAAGAGTTAACAGAAGAAAAGCTTAAAGAAGCATAACAAGATCCTAAATTCCATACTCTTATGGAAAGGATTTTAGAACGAAACAAGGAGAGATATTTTCTTTCATTAGCTAATCAAAGAGATAAGTTACCTTCCAATTTTGATATAGAAGGGATTAAACAGAATCTTGAAACTCCTCCTAATGATCTTAGTGCCCTTACTCAACAGATAAAAGAATTACAAGGGAAAATAAAGGAAATGCAAGGAGGTACAACAAAGAAGTATGTTTTGGATGACATATCTCCTTATCCATTTGATAGGAGTTTTCAAATGATCCCTTTTCCAAAACATTGTGAAATCCCTAAATTTGATAAGTACAATGGAAAAACTGACCCCATTGAACATGTGAGGGATTTCCAAAATATGAGTCTTGAATTTTCTTATGAAGACACCTACTTAATGTGATTGTTTCCACGAATTTTGGGTGGAAAATCCATGGAGTGGCTTTCCAAGATCACTCCCCCATCAAAACTTTTGAGGAGTTGATAAATCAGTTTATATCACAATACGCTTACAATATTCAACACCAGATAACCATGCTTGATCTTTGTAAAGTGAAACAAAAAGTAGGGGAATCCTTCACTATATTTTTGCAAAGGTGGAGAAGATTGTTTGCACGATAATCCCATCCTATTCTTGAAAAGGAAAAGATGGATATCTTCATCAATAGCCTAGATCAAGAATTAAGCTATAGACTTAATCTTCATTGTCCTCCTAACTTTGAAAAATTGATTGAAAACACAATCACCATTGAAGGGTCCTTGGTTAAAAGAGGAGTGATAAACTTAATAATCCAAGTTCATCCAACCAAAACAACAATGATAAAACAAGGTTTTGGAATAGAAATAAAAATGTGGTCAATGATGGTATAGTGGATGAAAACAATTTAAGAACAAGATCAACTATCTTCAACTTATCAAGTGCTCCACGAAACAATCAACAAGGAAATACCAACCAACAAAGAAACAACAACCAACAAGCACAAAACTCCAATCAAGAAAGCATGACCAATCAAAATACCAAGGATAATCATGGTAATTTCAATAACAATTTTTGCAATACCCAAACATCAAATCCGTCCAGACCTCCATTCTTTTCAAATCGACAAAATTTTACCACAGTCAATCTCTTGAGTCTACTCTCAAGGAGCTTCTCAATAATAAGGTCATCACCTTACCACCACAAAGAGATTATGAGCCATGAGTAAAACCACCATCACGAAATGACTCGTATTATTGAAATTATCATTAATGTAAAGGTCATAGAACAAATAACTGTCAAGCCTTGTGAAATCTAGTATAAGATTTAATTGACAATGGCACCACTACAATTAAAGGACATCATACCAATGACGATCATCAAGCATTCAAAGATCCTTTACCAAACTATCAAAAGGAGGAATCATCCAATACCAAAGCGAAAGGAATAAATAATGTTGAAGACAACATAATCCACCACATCTATGTAGATGATCAATGGGTTAATGTTATTAAAATCAAGGAAAAACAAGAATATCAATAGGTTAATGTGACTACGAGAGGACAAGAAAAAGTTTTTTTAAAAGGTAGTTCATCTAAGGCAGCTATTCCTTCTCCAAATCATTATAATCTAGTTGATCAATTGAGAAAAACATCAGCTCAAATCTCCATCCTTGAACTTCTCAAAATATCCCCCATACACAAGAATATTTTAGAAGAAGCTCTTGTAAACACAACTGTTGACATTGATCTGGATGTAAACAAATTTCAAGCCATGGTCGGACATTTGTCTTCCCCAACTTGTCTTTCATTCTCCGAAAAAGATGATGCCTCCATGACACATCCACATAATTCATCACTTTATCTTGAAGTCATGATCCATAAACATCGAATCAAATGTGTCTTAATAGATGGAGGAGCTGGTTTAAACATTTGTACCTTAAAGCTAATGCATGCTTAGGAATATTGGAAAATTCCATTAATCCATGAAGGAAAATAACTATCAAGGAATATGATGATGAAGAGAGAGCTTCTAAAGGACTAATAATGCTACCTATTAGAGTGGGGCCTGTTGTGAAGACTACATTTTGTCAAGTTCTAGATCATGATCTTTCCTATAACATAATTTTGGGTCTCCATGGATTCGTGATATGCAAGCGGTACCATCAACATACCATCAATGCCTAAAGTTTCCGTATAATGGACAAGAAATAACTATACAAGCTGACTACAATAGCACCCAAACTTGTTCAAATCTTTGAGCAACTCAAGACACCTTTGCACCACACAATAGGGAGGCTCTTACTACTTCTTCCAATCTACAAGACCAATTACAAGAACTGATGAAGAATCTTGACACCAAGCTACATTTTAAAGAAAAAGGAGTAGGCGAATATTTTCTATCCCTTTCTACCTTACCTCCTTCTCCAAGGTCACATGGTCAGCCAACCCTATCAAATCAAAAGATCGCAACAAGCTCTACATCCCAAGCTTCTGTTCCAATCACAAAGTTTTATGGACAATTCATTAAAGCTAACACCACCGAGGAAGAAGATGAAGATAGGGACATCCTAAGCTAGCTATATAAAGATGAAGATGAATCTCTCTTGCACATCAAGTTACCTACCGAACAATATGGCAAAGGGTATACTATCATGCAAAGAATGGGCTATGAAAGAAATGGTCCTATAGGGAAAAGAAAAGAAGGAATCATTGAGCCAATTCAACCTATTTCAATACATCCAAATGATAAAACATGACTTGGATATGGAAAAGATACAAAGAAGTCAACTTCACAGCAAACACAACAAACTCATGAAGAAGAAACAATTTTAGATAAACCCCATGAAAATGTCACTCTACAAAAATTCTATGGATCAGTTTTCCAATTGCAGAATAGTTCAGACACTGATTCCAATGAATATGAATGGGATGATTTCTCTGATGATACATTCTTAACAAAGAAAATGGTGGATGTCATACACAAATTTGCACCCACGTTCTTACAAGGAGAGGGCTCAAGGCCTCCACTTGATTATGTTTTACAAAGCGATCATGACTCAAGTGAGGATGATTCGGATTTTAACGAGATTGATAATCGGTAGGAGAATACCATCATAGATCTTGTCCATCTTGAAAATGACAACCATATCATGACTTTGACAGTTCAAGACCTTACCCAACCTAATGATTCCATTCCTTTAGTCTATCTAGAACTTATTGATTGGGATGACAATGCACCTATCCATATCCCTACATTCCACGATGATGAGGATATTGTAAATTTCCTTTGTTCATCTAGTCAAGAAAACAATTGTTTCATCCAAGAATCTCATAGTCAAGATTTTGATAAGGAGGGTCTCAAGTCTCTTAGCTGCAAAATAAATGAAATAAAAGATGAATCTATCAGTGAAAACCGAAAAATGGAAGTGGTAGATCACAACAAGAGAAAAATGAAGAGTGAATCCGATGGTGAAAACCTTTTTGAGGCACTAAAGGATGAGAAAATTGACACTCTTCCCAAAGATTATCAAGAAAGATCTTCTATTTTGATTGAGTCCACATAATCAATCAACATAAGTACAAAAGAGCAGCCAAAAATCTTGCAACTAGCAACATCATTAACAATGGAAGAAGTACATAAATTCATAGGCTTTTTGAATGAGAATCAAATCAATTTCACTTGGTCATATGATGATATGCCATGATTGGATCCTAATTTGATAATGCATCATCTATCCATAGACACAGGGGCAAAACCTGTGAAGCAAAAACTCAGAAAAAATGCATCCACATGTTGCATTATTGGTTAAAGAAGAACTAAAGAAGCTTTTAGATGTTGGATTCATTTGGTCTATTGACAATGCATAATGGATTTACAATATCGTACCTATTTCAAAGCCAAATGGAAGGATTAGAATTTGTACAGATTTTAGGGATTTGAATAAAGCATGTCCCAAAGATGAATTTCCTTTGCCAAACATAGATATGATTGTTGATTTAACTGCTAGCCATGCAATGTATTCATTGATGGATGGATTTTCAGGATATAACCAGATAAATATTGCACCAGAGGATCAAGATAAAATAGTGTTCACATGTCCTTGGGGTACCTATTGTTGGAATGTAATGCCATTTGGGTTAAAGAATGCAGGAGCAACTTATCAAAGAGCAATGACAACTATTTTCCATGACATGATGCACACCTTCATGGAAGACTATGTGGATGACTTATTGGCAAAATCTCACACAAGAGAAGGACATCTTGAAATTTTGTCAAAAATCTTTGTCAGAATGGAGAAGTTCAATGTTCGACTGAATCCAAAGAAATGTGTTTTTAGTGTTAAATCTGGAAAACTCTTGGGATACATTGTTTCAGAAAAGGGCATAGAGGTTGATCTAGAAAAAGTACAAGCTATAATGGACATGCCACCACCTCAAAATATCAGTAAGCTTTGATCTATGCAAGGACACCTACAATCCTTCAGGAGATTTATAGCTCAACTGGCAGACAAAAGCTTACCATTTACACATCTATTGCATAAAAATGTCCCATTCAAATGTGAGGAAAAGTGTGAAGCAATGTTTAATCAAATCAAGCAATATCTTATGAATACACCAGTTCTAGGAGAGCCCTTCATACTTTATATTTCAGCAACAAAAGTATCTTTGGGAGCGCTACTAGCACAAGAGGATTCTATAAGTAAAGAAAGGGCTATATACTATATCAACAGAACTTTAACAAGTCATGAATTGAACTACACTTTCATTGAAAAATCTTGCTTAGTAGTAGTGTTTGCTTGTCAAAAGTTGCGACACTATATGTTGGCTCATACAGTTAAGCTGATCACCAAAATTGATCCACTAAAATACCTCTTAAGAAAAGATACCTTAACAGGAAGACTTGCAAAATGGGTAATGATCTTAAGTGATTTTGACATTCACTATGTAGATCAAAGAGCTATAAAGGATAGGTTATCGCAGATCAGTTGGCTGAAGCACCTTTACAAGAAGAAAACCCAATGTACATTGAATTTCCTTATGCAGATGTCTTCACAACAACAATTCAGAAATCATAGACATTGTACTTTGATGGATCCTACACACAACATGGCTTGGGGGTAGGGATTCTTTTTGTCACACCTGAAGGATATACCATTCCAAAATCATATTGGTTGATGTTTCCTTGCACCAATAACATGGCTGAATATAAAGCATTGCTCATAGGAATAAAGATAGCATTGGACTGGTGGATTACAAAATTGCAAGTTTATGGTGATTCACAACTTGTCATTAATCAAATCAATGATGATTATCAAACTAAAGATGATAAGTTGCTACCTTACAAGAAAATGGTGGATAATTTTAAAAAGTATTTTGTGGCAATCAAGTTTTCACAAATCCCAAGGATTGATAATAAAGCTACATATGTAATGGCTAAAATTGCTTCCTTGTTACAATTATCAGAAAATAAAAAATGGTACGAATTCTTGGTGGAACAATTGTTTTCTCCCACCTATGATAATCCTGAGACCCAAGTCATATGCCATTTAACCAATTCTAATTCACCCTTATATTGCAAGATTTATACCTATCTGAAAGATAGCATCTTACCTCCGGATTTATCCTGAAACCAAAAAAGGAATTTCATACGCCAATCATCTCATTATACCCTGATCACTGATATTCTTTACCAACATGGTCTTGATGGTACACTCCTTCGATGTCTTGAACATGACGAATCTGAAAAATCCTTACAAGAGGTTTATGGTGGTATTTGTGGAACTCATTCAAGTGGTTTAACTTTAGCCAAGAAACTTGTTAGAATGGGATATTATTGGCCTACCATGGAGAGAGAATCTTTTATTTTTGTCAAGAAGTGTTCTAAATGCCAGATCCATGGGAATCTTATTCATGCACCTACATAGGAACTACAGCCTTTCACTCCGACATGGCCTTTTTCTCAATTGGGACTAGATCTTGTTGGAAAAATTCATCCTTCATCATCAAATGGGCATAAATTCATCATCACGGCCATAGATTATTTTACAAAATGGATCGAATCTATTCCTTTGATGATCGTGACCAGTAAACAAATCTCTTCATTCATCCTGAATTACATCATTTGTAGATGTGGAATTCCTAATTATATCATTACTGATAATGGGAGGCCTTTTAAAAATCAGGATGTTGATGAACTTTGTGAAAGGTTTCACATTCAACACAGGTTCTCTACACCTTATTATCCACAAGCAAATGGTCAAGTAGAAGCTTCAAACAAAACAATCTTGAAGATCTTGAAGAAGATGGTAAATGATGTCGGTCATGATTGGCATGTCCAGTTAAATCCAGCTTTGTGGGCATACAGAACCAGCATTCACACACCAACAGGAGCTACCCCATATGCCTTGGTATATGGAGTAGAAGAAATCTTACCACTAGAGGTTGAAATACCTTCACTTAGAGTCTACTCAAAGGATTGATAAATGATGAAGACTACTGAGTATCTCGTCTGCACGATCTTGAATTGTTAGATGAAAGACGTCAACATGCAGCTGATCATTTGAAGGGTTATCAATAGATTATGTCTCGTAGCTACAATCATAGAGTTAAACAACATAAATTTCAAGTGGGTGACTTAGTCTTGAGAGAAAATCCATGCAATCAGCAAGACAGAGAAAAGAAAGGAAAATTTGAACCAAATTGGCTTGGTCCATTTTTCATCATTGCAACATGCAGTTCTAGAGCATATCAGTTATCTACATCAGAAGGGGACTTGTTTGAAGAGCCGATCAATAACATTCATTTGAAGAAGTTCTATGTATGAATCAAACGACATGGTCAAAACAACTATAATCAAAACAAAAACATCAATGTTGATAACTAAGTTGGATGATCTTAATCTGAATAATTTTTGGAATAATTTAGGAAAATTTTGAATTGTTGGTTGATTTTCTATCATATGTCTGGAGAAATTCGATGATGTATTAAACTAGAAAAGTAAGGAAGGAGTATGATTTTTCTTTGTCTGTTGTTTGTGAGGAAATTATTAGTACTATGATAATTGGTCTTGGTCTATTTATGCAAGCAATACTCAGGTCATTACTGGTGCTAACATACCCTTTGATGCTTGTATTACCTTTCAACATTTCAATGCTCTATGATGACACAAAAAGCACAAATAAGCTCTCAGAATGGCAATATTGTACAGATACCCTGCATGGTTAGTATAGATTACATTCATTCTATAATTTGCATTTTGTATTGATAGATTTTTCTGAAAGCTGGCAAAGTATCAAATGTTTCATATCTTTCTAATAAAATGACTGAGTACATTTTGAAATTCACAAAAACATCATCACATACATTTTTCATACATATTTGCATCAGAAAATCATAAAAACAAAGCATACATTATAATCAAAACATTCATAAGCATTCATAAATTGTACCATCCATAATTTCACATTCATATTCATAAAATCATTCATTAATATATTTCAATCATATCATAACATTGCACTTTCATTTTTCACATCATAAATCATGCACATAAATATACATCATAAGCATAAAATTGAGAAATCATATTATAAACATCATCCATATATAGAAAATTGATGCACTCATCATAAATCATTGTTGCATATCATATATCTCGAAAATGAATGTCAAAATGTACAAATATTTCAACTATGTATGATATAACATCGTCAAAAATGGGATCATGTAAGTGTGTATACAAATGTCTCGTAATGATAAAACATCATACAAAAAGCACTATGTCATGTTGTCCTCTGATGGTGCTGGTCTAGGACCTATCCCACCTACACCTGATGGACCTGCTCCACCTACCCCTGATGATCCTCCTGGCAGTAATGGTTGTGATACACCCCTGCTCATAGCCCGAGAATGACTATGTGTAGACCGAGACTGTGTATAACTCACTCTCTGCTCAGGTGGCACTGCATCATGATACTTGATCCTATAGAACTCCACCTCCTGGATGACTCTGGTTAGCTCTCTCATTATGCTATCATCTCTTGCTACTCTCTGTAGACTATCAGCTAAGGCCATGGCCTCTGCACCTTGTCGTCTGGTTGTATCTCTCTCAGTCATCATTGAAGTCAACTGCCCCTGTAGCTGTGTAATCAAGGACTATGCCTATGCTAGCTGATCCTCTAAACTTTGCACCCTACCGTGCAAGGTCACTATCTGACTCAATGATGCTAGATCTACAGAAGACAATAGAGCTATCTGTCTCATCTGCGATCAACCTCTGCCACCTCTACCACCACCTCTACCTCTACCTCTACCCCCACTATTGTCACCTCCACTCTCCTCATCACTACTATCTCCATCATCATCTAACTCATCATCATCCTCCTCAGAATCATCACTCTCTACAGCTGCCTCTCGTTGTTGCCTATGACTAGCTATCTGTGATCTCTCCTCTGCAATAGGGATAGGCTCATTAGGATCAAATAATTGTGGCGTAGGATGATCCAAAACATACTGACCATACTCTTCCATCAAGAATATCATGTCTATAGTCCCACATCTAAGCTCCCAAACTAGTAAACTCTGCCACCACTACATCATATGAAATCCATGGACCCCACGCTGTAACCTTCTGCTGTCGACGCGCATAAATGGCAGAACCCTTAGGCCGATCAAACTGTCGACACACTCGACCAGTAAGAAACCTATCAATAATCCCAGGCGTCCAGCCAATAAGATATCTGGTGGTAAACATATAGGGCATCTCCCTAGTATCCTCTGGCCATCCCTCACAATCTACATAAGGTCGCCAACAAACTATATCCAGATCATCTAGAAGACACTGCCAATGATCTAATTTACCCAACCTTAGCTGAGTAATGATATCTACATATCTGAATCTATACGGTCGACCAACCGATTGTCGTCCTCAATTCAATGGTCTCATGACAACAAAATTCTCCCATGCCCATATCTGTAATAGCGAACAACCAATTGCAAAACTACGACCTCCCTCGTATACAATGTGATGTAACTCATCATACAAATGTGCAAGCATGCACGATCCCCAAGCATAATGTGTGGCTTGCATCACCATCCAATTGCAAAGCCCTTCAACCTATGGTCAGGGCACAACACACCTCCAATAAAGCCTACAAGTACAGAGGGAAAAGGCGCATATGAATCTGCAATCTCACCTCATGGGATGAAATGTCCAACAATATGATCATCTCTGAAAATCCTCCTCAAAGCATCAGTGCCTCCCACCTCTCGGCCATCAAACCTCACTATCTCCCCCATCACTGGGATCCTCAAGATATGGTACACGTCCTCAGGAGTCATAGTAATCTCTCTTGTCGCCAAGTGAAAGGTGTTTGTGTCACTGTGCCACCTCTCTGCAAGTGTTGTCAATAGACCTCTATTGAGGTGCACCTCTGGCATGTCAGGCAATGAGGTCAATCCACATGCCTCGATCACATCTCGATCTGCCTGCACAAGCTGTGGAATCAAACTCCATGTCCTTGGGAATGTCTCCTGTAGCTACAAAATGCCCAATCTCTCCTATTGAATAGGATGAGAACATCAAGACCAAACAATATCAAGATCAATTCATCACGACGAATCAATCAAATCTCAAAGCCAATTTATCACAATCCTATTTGTTTTTAACAACTTTAGAAGAAAACTTATCAAATCAACCTATTGTTTTTCATCTTCATGGAAAGAAAATTTATCACAATCCTGTTTGTTTTTAACAACTTTAGAAGCAAACTTATCAAACAACTGTTTGTTTTTAACAAATTTAAAAGAAAATTTATCAGCTACTATTTGTTTTCCAACAACCTTGGGAACAAATTAATCACACCAAACAACATCAAATCATGGGTGCTACAACAATCCTACTGGGCGCTACATAAATCCTAACGGGTGCTATAAGATCATGGGTGCTACAACAATCCTATTGGGCACTACAGAAATCCTAACGGGTGCTACACGATCATGGGCACTACAAAACACCTAATGGGTGCTACAAAAAGTCTAATAGGTGCTACAGGATCATAGGTGCTATGAAAATCATAATGGGAACTATAGAAGGCATGAAGGGTGCTAAAAGAATGCATAAAACTACAAAAAGGTTGGGAAATGTGCTCTAAACGGAAAATTTTCAAATCACAAAAGTTTAACGGGGTACATACCGTAGGTCCATAGTGCACCGATCGTTGATATCATCGGATGCACTCGAAATGATGCTGGTGGATAGGAAGTGCCATCTTTCTTACTCCAAAGCTCAAAAATTACAATTTTTACTAGGTTAAAATTGGAAAATGACATGGAAAATGACATTTTTAACCTATTTAAAGGAAAAATTGGGGCGTTTTATCACATTTTGTCATAGCAGGGGCAATTTAGGTCATCAATTTTTCATCTCACATCTTTCCACGTCAATTTCTTCATATCATCATTTTCAAACGATGAATCGACATCTTCAAAAATCATAAAAAATCCTAAAAATTCAAAAAATCCAAAAAATCATAAAAATCAAAAAACTTCAAAATCTTATCAATTCATCGTCTAAGGGGGCATATACCTATCAACATTCGACAATCAGCATCTAGGGAAAATTTCAAAATTCTTTGAAGCAATGTGTAAAACACATCACTTCAAAGAGGGGCAAAATGTATACACCTAAAAATGGTAACATCACAATAGTCTGGTAATTAATTAAAAAAATTTAATATTTAATTAAATATCTGAATTCAATCTGCGTATAAATAAATCTAAATAATTTATTTATATTGTTCATTCTTTCATTTCGATTAAATAAATAAGTTTATTTAATCACTTTTCTTATCCATTTCTTAATTAATTAAATAAACAATACAATTTATTTATATTAATTATCATATAATCTTGGCTTGAATATTTTATTCAAATAAATATTAAATATTCTTCTCTTCCAAAAATCCATTCACAATTCCATATTCACAATATTTAATTAATTCTTCTAAAGTTCATGCACAATTAAATATTCCAAAATATTTAATTAAATCTTCTATAGTCCTAAAATCAAAAATCAAACTCACATGCAATTAAATAAATTTATTTATTTAATATTGGATTATCTTCAACAATCGTGAAACAAACTTCCAAAACAGAAAATTAATTTCTGTGTTCTTGTGCAAGCTTGTTCCCATGGGTTGAAGACAAGCCTCCATTCTTCTCTCCAACCTCCCAACATCTTCCATCTTCCTCTCAACCTCTCCATCTCTCACCATTCAAAATTACCAGACAATCTGACAACCATTGATCTTTGCTATCTAGGCTCTTGCCTATGAAAATTTATAAAAAGGACTGTCGGTTCTCTAAAAAAATATATAGAAGCTTTCATATAGGAAAACTATAGAAAATTTGCAGTAGCACAACCTTTTAGCATCCATGGCTTTTAGAATCATAGCATATCATGGCCAATCATCCTCATAGCTTAGTTTCAATAGCATTCATAATCCACAGCCCCTGTGCATAATCTACAACCCCTGTGCATATCCATATCAGCATTTCACTTCACCAGCATATAGGATAGAGAAGTATTCTCCCTTTTTGCATACTCGTTTTGCAGGTTGCCATTTTAAGAAGCCTTGCTTACACAATCTAAGAGCAACAACTTCAAGAGAATCACTGGAGATAGAGAACAATGGAACGGTTCTGAAGAATCACTATTTGTTTTGATTTTATTTCAATTTATCTTGCTTTCTTTAGTTTAATGTTTCATTTGTGTGTTTTGTTTATCTTGTTTTGATACTAATATTTTCCACACACAACTGAATCCCTCAGTTTCCTGAAAAATGGTTATACCATTTTCCCAGCCAAGTCACCAATTGTTATGCCTTGCATAACCACCCCATTTTAATGTAGAAGTTGAAAAACCAACTTCACAATCCCCAAGAATCACTTGCAAGAAATCACCTATCATATGCAACATATATTCAGAACAAAAAGAAAGATGTTCTATAAACCCTCAAAGCAAGTTTGTGCCAGCTAAAATCAGCATAATTGATTATTGAATGATTTTTTTTTACAAATAATACAAAAGCCTTCAAAAAGGAAATGATGCAATAAAGCAAGACCCTAATCTTATCTTGAGAAAAAAGACATCTTAATAAGATAAGGATGATAATTAAATAATAATTATCCTAGAAAATGAAATATGGCTAAGTAAACTTATGCTAAAGTGTAATTAAATAATT